>KN886247.1:0-19246 GCA_000934455.1 Apostichopus parvimensis
TGTTACATTTTTGAGTTTCAAGAATTTTAGCGAGATTATTAAATATAAAACAGTCAGAACAGTTAAATAGACTATTTTGAGCTATTTTCGTCTAGCCGGTTTGTATGGATAGCAAAAGGAACCAATCTCTGTGTCTTTCAAGTCACGACGAAACCTTGCAACAAAATGAATAGCATACATTCCAAAGGTTTGCGAATGAAACAACAAGAGTGTTACATTACATCTGCCGGGGGGGAGGGGTGAGGGGGAGGGGGGCAACACTCTTCTTAATCAGATAAAAATGGTTACATAACTGACTAATAAGAAGCGAACGAGTGATGGTGAGTTGGTAACCACACCGGCACAAAAGTATATCTCTATGCAAAATTGCAGCTTAATGAGAGTAAAAGATTTGTAAACTATAATTTATTTACAATAGAAAATCCCATGTAAAGTTAGACAGCAAGACCAAGTTTTTTTCATCTCTCAAGACATGTTATAATGTGGCAAGTTGCATTGCCTCAAGAAATACAGTACGGTATTTTATGATACAACATGTGAGGCAGTATTTCTCGGGTTAGGGTTTAACCCTAGGGGTTAACCCTAACCATAGGGTTTTCCAGGCCCACAAGATACGTCATTCATTGGGCTGTTTCATACATGATGACATTGCTTGACATATTAAACTGTATACAAAACGGTTCTCTTGAGAAATACTGTCATGTGAGGATTGGCTGGGTTAGAATTGCCATTTATGCATATTCATGACGGTACATGTTTTTGAACTTAACAGTACATGACTAGTACAGAGAGGAAAGAATGGGAACAAGGCTCTTATATATATAATTATATCATTATGTTCACCTTAAAACCCCATGAAAAGTACAACACGTACATTACAAAGCTATTTCCGAACAATGAGAAGAAATCCGTTTAGATTTTGTCAGATAGAAAGCAGTTAAAAAACTAAAGGAAGACTTAAGACAAAATGAATAGAAAGAATATAATTAAAACCTTTTCTAAGAACTTGAACTCAACTTTGAAAACAACCTGCATTTATTCAATTCAATCCTCAGAAATTAATTTTTTCAAAAGTTTCATCCACACATGTACATTCCCTTATTTATTCTTTAAAGTACCTTGGCTTTAATAATCACAAACTGCTGTCATTGTAATAATGACAGTTTGAAGTACCCCTGCTATCTCTTTACGATCAATATTGACTCAGATTTTTTTGTTTATAGAGCAATGACAAACGGTCTCTAGTTCACATTATTTAATCAAAATGTTTGGTAACATTTCTGATGACAATAACATAATTTAAGTTTACTACAATTCAATTCAATAATATTTTGGACTCGGGTACATTAAGTTCAGCAAGGTGAGATCAAGTTGTTGCTAACAAGGTGTTTGTTTTCGTTGAATATTAACTTTCGGGGGTTCAATTCTCTCTTTACCTATTGGTAAACAGTTCGCAAACTTTGTTAAATGTTGTAAGGACGACATCATCTTTGATTTGCAACAAGTAACACTTAAATTTTTTCTAAACTTTACCAAAAACAAAACAAACAAAACAACAAGAAAAAAAATAAACAAAGGATAGAACACACACACAAGAACAAAAACTATAACAACACAAAATATGGAACAAATAACACTTCCATTATAGTATATACTCTAGGTTATGAATCCAGCTGTGAAATTTATTATTTCTCTGTCAGGTGACACCCTAGCCTACCATAGATGAGAGACTTGAATCCACCTAGCCATGTTTGATGACACACATTGCAATCAGAATTTAAATGATGCATGTTTTACACTACAAAACGGATCAAATATAAACCAGTGTTTCTGACCTATTAATACACGGCATTAATATGTTCTGTATGCATTTATATTAATATTAAATATAGAGAGATCACCCCTGGATTTGGATCTCCAATTTCAACAACCCTCCCTAGAGTATGAATCTGTCACGACTATGCTCTTCTCACTAGGGGTTAATTTCAGAGCTTGTTGTTATTTATAATATATATAAACTTAACACTCTGTGACCCTGGTCTAGTGTAAACATGGTCTAATTTAAATTCTTACCTTCTTGACAATCATTGTGTGAAAAGACCACTGGACTTGTAGTATCTGCAACAAGTTTTCTGAGGAAATTGATAAAACATTTAAATAAATAAATAAATCAAAAGTGTGGTTAGATTTTCTTGAGGGCTCCTATCTGTTGGGGACCCCATCTGTTAGGGCCCTTATCTGGTAGTGGCCATCAATTCGGTGTGACATTTCATAAAACCGTAGGTCGTTGCTGAAAATTCTGGAACCGGGTTTATTGCATCGTAAATTTGATGATTTGGGTTGAGTGATTGGAGTAGTCAAACCAGAAAGCTAGGGGTTTCATGATCCCTTTCCTGAGTCCTGGTGCACAACCACCTTTTTCACTGGGATGTTAAGTCATCCGGGGGGGGGGGGGAGCAGTGTCCTCTCCCCTTTGAAAAAAGTTTGGTGATATGGAGGGGGGATTCAGAGTTGGATGCAAAATGGTGCTATATTTTGCAATTTTTGATACAATTTTGGAAGAAGAAATTTTGACTCTTTTAAGTTTGTACCACTGATAAATGTTATGTATTTATGTACTGCACACTAAGAATGTTTGTCATATTCTGTCTCCCAGGAAAATGTTTGACATTAGTTATGTATAACATTAAACCAATTTCAATGTCTTAACTATATATCAGTAGACTGGATGGCAAGTAACCTCTTGCCTTCCAAGTGGCTAAAGAAAAAAAAAAAAAATTTGTATCCCTTTTGCCTCGGAAGTTCTCCGATGTCCTTTTCTTCGTTCCTTACCAATCGGTTCAAGATTGGTGAACAATTTGTGAAATATTTCAATATAGCCCTGCTCTGTTCTTGGAATCGCAAGTACCCCCCTGGCGATCAGTTAAATCTCCTGGCTATACAACATCGTTCCAAGAAAATGGAAACTTCCCAAACTTTGAATGAGGATTTAACTTAGAAAATACCTATCAAACTAGAATTTAACCAAAAGAATAAGCAGCACTTCTTACCTGAGAAACTTCAGTTCTTTGAAAATATCTATCTTCTTGATTTTGGCGAATAATTCTTTGTTTTGGACGTCTTCAACGTTCACTCTTGATGCCGCTTCGCACCATCTTCAGAGTGAAAAGAGAAAAACCATAAGTGAATTAAAGCAAACAGGTGTGATGTCATAGTTTGCACACTTACAGCCAATGTTTTTTAAAATATTATTTACATAATTTTGTTTTCACTTGATTGTTTTGAGGGTTCCAACTTTGCTTGAGTGGATGATGTGAAGTCATTAATACATCCAATATGATTGTAGTGTATGAATATGTTAATGTTTCCCAATTTTGAAAAGACAAATTGGATGTGACATTCTGTCCGAGTGCATCTATATCAGCACACCTGTTTGCTTCTAGATCACTTTTGGGTGCAAAATATGTCAACTTCAAATGTTGTTATCTTGGAAATACAATACAGGAATTGAATACAAATCTCACCAAGATGCTGAGAGTATGTTCCACTTTATCAGCCAAAAGGTGAATTTTCTTCTGAGCTATCCTGCAAAACACCTTTCTTTGTGCTATAGGCTAACTTGTTGTATTTAGGCTAAGTACTGCAAGCACATATCCCTAATTTCCAGCCCTTTTTAGTTTGCCATTTCATGTATTTTAAAATAGGATAAAAATATAATCAATTCCAGTTTTAATTTACTTAAATCCCACCAAGCTTGCCTTGTGATGAATAATTTAATTTGCCATTTCATGTATTTCCCAATAGAGTTCAAAATCATCAATGCAAATTTTGATTTACTCAAAACCCACCAAGACATTTTGTCTGAACAGACAGACTGTAACATAATCTTTCATTTTCACTGAGGCCTTGTTACTTGTCATTATAAAGTTCTGTTGAGATCCCCGTACAACACCTCCATCCTCCCTGGCCAACCTCCCTACACTCAAACACCCCACACCCACCTCCCCTACCTCCCAAACCCACCACCCCAAACCCACTCACCCTACCTTCCCAAACCTACCCACCCTACCTCTCCAAACTAGGGCCTCATTGGAAATGGGCCGACGTTCTGTCAGCCTAATGGGTTTAGCTCCTGTTACATTTTTTGTTCTTTTCATTTCCGTCCTTTGGCTATAATGTCTTTGTAATATTTTTGTATTTTGAACAATCTGAGTGCAAATAAAACAAACAAACAAACAAAAATCCACCCATCACCCTTCCTCCCCAAACCCACCCACCCCATCGTATGAGTTCTGGCTAGAAGTTGAGGGCGCTACCTGCCAAGGATGTCATCTATCCACCTCGGGACTTTACACAGAGGGAGCTTTAACTGGTGAAAGACGGCAAGTTTCCTGGCGATGGCGACGGACATCTGCGGTTCCGAGACTTCGTCGGTCCTGAGGGCTCGAGACTAGAAGTAGAAGAAAGAGAGATGAAGATTAACCGTGATCAGAGAATTAATAATATATTAATAATATAATATTTGCCTTTTATATAGCGCTGTATACCAGCGATAGGTCTCAAAGCGCTTCACATACGTTATATTACCCCTGGTCAATGATAACCTGTCCCAGAGACAATCCCTCCAGTCGGCAGCAGTTATATACTGCGCCCAGTGACAAGTTACCTCACAGGTACCCATTTAACCCCTGGGTGGAGAGAGGCAAGGGAGGTAAAGCATCTTGCCCAAGGACACAACGTAATGAACTAGGCAGGAATCGAACCAGCGATCCTTGGATCACGAGTCCGACGCCTTAGCCAATTGGCCACCATGCTCTCTGAGTGACAAGGAAGGCTAGAACCTTTGTAAGAGATATCCAGAGAGCAACCTCTAATAAAGATGAACAGAGGGCAACCAAAGATTTTAGTCTATGCAAGCAATACAAGAATCAATTTTAATTCTAGACTGTTAAATTGATATTTTCTTTCACTATTTTGGGGAAACAGAATTGAACAGGAAGCTGCGACATTGTGTCCTGTAATTTCACTTCTATACACGCCCTACAGTACTTCCTCTCCCATACCTCCCACCCAACCCCCCTGCATCCCCCTCTGTTTTTTCTTTTTTAATTTTCATCATGCCCTGGAAACGTTTACTGGTATAAATCTTACCGGAATAAACTCTTCAATCCTCCCCTCGGGAAATACTCCGAAGAGATGAGGGGAATGGTTCCTCTCGGAGAGCAACGTAAAAATGACCGTGTCTAGTAATGGCGTGTCGCCCTCCACGAATATTTCTCCGTACACCCTCAGAAGTACGTTCCTCGGTTCGGAAGACATGTGGGTTACGTTCTCTGGTAAGGAACATTCGTAGATATAGTTTGTTAATCCGGCACTGTGTAGAGAGAGAAAGAAGAAAACAAGGGGCAAAAAGAAGAAAAAATTAATCCATGAAAATCATCGCGTATTTTGTTAGTAGAGTCAACTGTATACAGATAAGCAGTATCAGAGATGGACAAAAATATTATCAAAAAACAATTCGGCTGAATCCTTCTTGGTGAAGACAGAAGCAAGAGGAGAAACTTTGCAAAGCTAAACCAAACAGAGGCAGAACGTCACAAATAAACTACAATTTCTGTCTCAAGAAAAAATTGTAATTTTTTTTGGTTGTTGTTGAAATTTTGAAATTTGCATCAAACGAAATCCCCACCGCATTTGGCATAGTGAGCTAGAGGAGCGCAACTTTCTTCAATACAAATGTCAGTCAATGTTTCTTCCCTTACAAATTGAAGCATTTAGCTTGTTTACTTCTCGCCACCGTACCACCTGATGTCAAAAACAAACTCCAAACTCACACACATTTCGTTAAGGTTGCAAGGTTAAAACCTTTAACTTATCTGTCGATCAACTGAAGTCTAATATTGACTGCCTTGGTCTTATCTAACACTGGATCACTGTAATTGTTTGTATTATGGTGTCCAATCTAACCTTAGAACTTAAGAAGCTTCAGTTGGTTCAAAACTGTGCCCTATTTCGTTTAAAGGGTGTGAAGACTCGCGCAAACAGAAACGTCTAATGCCAGTAATTTGACCTAGTTTCGAATGAGGTGTAACAGAAGTGTTAAACACCACCATCGATCCCAGAAAATACACACACAGCTTGCTACCGTCGGTAATTAGACACTAGTATACAGTCAGTACATACAGCTGCGGTCAATACCCACAGCACAGTATACAAACGATACAGGGATGGACATCTCAGGTCCAGCTTAAGATAAGGTATCACGTCTGTAGCGACACGAACAAAACGTCACTTGTAAGCAACAGAAAGTTTAACTTTTTCAGATGGCCGCATGCGGTTTGGGGCGAGTCTTCACAGCCTTTAAAGTAAAGAAGTAAAGATATCATGTTTCACACCTGTTTTTTTTTCTTGAATTGCACTGGTTACATGTGTGTGTGAGAGAATTTTGTTTTAAATCATCCCCCATGGTCTATAAATGTCTACATGGCTCAGTGCATACTTATTTACTGTAAGCGATTAAATCGTTAACTCTACTCATATCCACAGCCTTTGTTCTCGAACTAAAAACTTATAATTCGTTCGTCGATTGTTCCTTTGTCAAAGGTGGCCCTAAATTATGTAACGCCCAAACTCCGGCTAGAGCTCCATGTAATTCCTACGACTGGTTCTTTCAAGTGACGTCTGAAACAATTTCTCTTTAATAATTACGATGCATACTTCTTTAAGTTGGACATCAATTAAGGTAACTTTACTTCTATCTTTATTTATATTTTGGTTTTTCAGCACAGCCGTGCACATCTTGCATTTGTCCGCAAGATACAGTAGTGAGTGGTTGTGCATGAACTCTTCATTCATTCACGCATTCACGATCCAAGCAGCCTAGGTACATATGTGTATGTGTATGACGGACAGTGGTGTACTGTATGCCTATGCTGTATGTGTAGCTACAGTAGTGATGTGTTGCAAAGTAAGACACTTTTCTCGAGTTCCAAAATACCTTTTACCACAAAACTGTGTGACACGAGATATTGCATTGCATAGTATTAACACAAGACAACTGCTTGAAAGTATGGTTTTTATTGTTAGTAAACCATAAGAATCAACACGCTAGACATGTCAATCACAGACAACCTTGTTTGTATTATTCTCTGTGGTTTCCAAAGCAACTACTTGGGTCGTATGTTCTACAGCATTAACTCCTTTCACAACCACAAGATCAGTTAATACACCACATTCACAGCATTGCAGGCATGTGATGTGTGATGTCCATCACGCACATTAAATGCTCCATTTCCTGATGAAAAGCTAGTTTCATTCCGTACAGCAGACTGTTGGAGTGCTTTCATATCCTGCGCGTATCAGATTTACATTGTGCTGTTTACTCACAGAGGGAATAATGTAGGGAATGTACTAATGTTAACGGGGCGAGGTAGAAGGCGGTTATTTGTTATGTGGATAGAGGTTATACTTGAAAATAACTGAAAACAACTTCTCAAAGATAATGTTAATTTGATATTTTTTCTTCTGAGGGGGGGGGGAGGGGAATGGAAGGAGGATGGGGAAGAGGGTGGGAAGAGGCGAGAGAGGGGGGATGGCCACCCAAATTCTTCTTTACATCTTCGAGACACAGAGGAGAGTTACAATGAATGTGTAAATATCTTCTCTACCGAGTCAAAAATACAATTTCCCTGGACTATGGTAAAGTTAGTTTCATCTACTCTAGAATCAATAAATTTATAAATAACATATACTTCTCTTAACATAAAATTCAACAAAAAATTAGAACAGTATCAAGCAAAAGCTTTTAGATTTAGTTCCATCTACTCTAGAATCAAACATAAACTTCTCTAAACATTAAATTCAACAACACAAGGAACAGAATCAAGCAATAGGTTGAAGATTTTGTTGAAAATTCTGGTTTTGTCATGTATTTATATTGCGCAGTTTCACACTATCATTTCTGAAAATTGAAAATCCTATTTTAATGTAGATGTAGAATGAATTATAATGAATAGAGACATTTAAAACTTCAGACCCTTAAATCTGTCAAGATAAAGAAAGAGAGAAATTCAAAATGGATCTGAAATGTAGAATGAATTATGAATAGAGAGAATTTGGAAGATCTAAAATCTGTCATGGAAAAAAAGTAGTAATTAATTTGTAAATATTGTATGATGGGAAAATGATGAGGAAAATGATGGAATTAAAGATGTTGTCTGAAAACAAAAAAACAAAGTCATTAATTAGTACTCTTCTCTCTAAAAGGAGTTATAATCTGTGTCCTGCAGTATGTTTGGAACTGAACTGATGAGAAAAAGGTAGAATGAAGATGGGGAGAATATCTCATTAAATGTTGCTAAAACTTTGTTACACTGTGCACCTGATGTGGACCTGTCATAAGATAACATTTTCAGAACTGTAAGAGATGACGTCGGTGTATGGAACCATGCAAATGATATTTAAACCACCAGACATCTGGTATAAAAAGGAGCAATGATCAAATCAGCACAAGTCATCTTGTCTGGGGGGGGGGGGAGGGAAAGGGGATGGGGTGGAGGATGGAAGCAGAGGACCTGTATAATTTGTGAGCAAGCCTCAGCCTAATGTGAGTTTTACTTTTAGAGTCCCACCTTTCAAAGGTACTTGGTGCATAGAAGTATTACCGTAATACTTACATGCTTGGTGCATGGAAGTATTACCCTAATACTAACATGCTTGGTGCATGGAAGTATTACCCTAATACTAACATGCACAAGCATGTAAGTATTAGGGTAATACTTACATGCACCAAGCATGTAAGTATTAGGGTAATACTTCCATGCACGTAAGTATTAGGGTAATACTTCCATGCACCAAGCATGTTAGTATTAGGGTAATACTTCCATGCACCAAGCATGTTAGTATTTCACTAATACTTACATGCTTGGTGCATAGAAGTATTACCCTAATACAGGCATGCCTAGTACATGGAAGTTTTACCCTAATACAGGCATGCTTGCTTGTTACAGGGAAGAATTCTCCTAAATCAGCCATACTTACTGGGAATTTCAGTATACAATTTGCTCCCATTTTAAGTCAGAGTACTGTACCTTGCAAACTGTGTGACCAGGAATGATGAATCAAACCATGGTTTCATAAACCATGGTTATATTCGAACCATCCGATGTGAGGACTTTATAAATACCATGCTGAGCTGTTAAACAGCATGCTCAACTAGTTTCGCATGTTGGAATTGTTACGCCGCACCCTACTCTACCATGCGGCTGCTTGTACATCATTGTCTAAAAACCCATTCATGAGTGACGTTGCATGAACATTCCTGTAATATATCTTGACCCCCATGAACAGTCTCCGGTCAAAAAAACCCACTTCGAACAAGTCCTGGTAGTATGCGATAACAAATAAAGAAGAAACAGTGTAACTGGTACAGCACCACCTCTCAAAAGAAAAGAAAAGATTTTTTTTTTTTAGAAAAGTGAAGATTTTGTTGCTGTTAGTTTTTTTTTATCATATATTATGTGTAAAGATGCAAAACTGACTAAATGTGCTCACTAACATGGAATCACTAGGGTCATATCCTTGTGTTGATCCTGTGGGTAGCGCAGGTAACTTTACGGTAGCCCTGTAACGTGCCTCCCTTGGTGGAAGGGAACATACAAAGTTCCTGTTGGATAAACCACCACTGTGAGGGAGGAAAAGAGAATAAAGGCCGTGAGAGGAAAAATGGAAAGAGCTCGTTCGAAAAAAACATGTTAGTTAGCATCGTCAAGTTAAACATAGCCGCATGGACGGTGATGAGGATAAGGTAGAATGGTTTGCACAATTTATGGTCCCCAGAGAATTGTTAAGTGGAAAAACTCTGATATATCGGTACTGTAGATGTGTAGCCTCTATACGATGTAATATGTACCTAAATCCTGCCTTTGATTATGAGCCTGTAAGCTCATCGGGGGTCGGGTGGGGGTTAGGAAGGGGGGAAGGGATTAGATGACTTAAGAGGAATAGAATAGGGAGCAAGATACAAGGTAAAAGGTGTAACAGAGGCTAAGGGTGATATGGAAAAGAGAAGGGGGAGGGGGGGGGGTCAGAAGATGACAGAAGGAAAGTGGGACATAAAAAGTTAGTGGAACAGATGAATCAGCCAAAATGGGACTAAAAGGAATGAGAAGAATATAAAACCCAAACATACTTTCGTAACATGTTTCTTTGACTTTCTCACATCGGTAAAGGGATACACTGGTCCTAGTGGTTACCATCTCCTGACCCATTCCCTACCCTTGACTCTCCTCACTCTATTTAAAGTCAATAGTAGTGTTAATGAACCCCAGATTTTGACATTATTTCCTGATGGATTTTAACGTCCTAATGTTTTTTTACCAAATGCAGAAGAGAATTGAATTCAAGTCCGACAATTCAATTTCTCTGTTTAGATTTCTTCAGAGTTGATAGAGTGTTAGTAAAATTGAGCATACGTGACCATTATCAGACTTTCTAGCTTATTTAGGGGCGGGGGGGGGGGGGGGGGGATTCTGATGGCCGTAAAGGTGTAACTCAAAATGTGTCGTGCTGAATCTCTTGGAATGCTGCGAACGTTGAAACTAGTGCATTCTCAAAAAAAAGAAATAATAAAATAAAACAGTTATTTCGGACTGAAATGAGTAAATGCTGTAAGTTTTAGGCCTTGTTTTGAAATATTAATCTTTTTTTCTTTCCTGTTTGAATTGAGATATGTACAGTTTGTACACTAATACTTGTCTCTTCCGTTGCCACAGTGGCCACGGTCAGCCCTGAAATTTCTTTTTGACCATTTTTCAAATCTCAAATTCAGGCATTGTAACTGCTAAATCCCGTTGGAATTTGCTGTACATATGTAGAAACAAAAAGCACTGGCTTTTTTCTCACAGTATATATTATTGTATGTAAACTCCTGTTGCTTTAATTTGTATTAATTCCAGGAAAATCCCAGAGAGAACTTCATTATACCTAGCAAGTAGATGTACTGTAAACACACTGGCATATTTGAGCAAGTAAATTTCTAGGCCTGTGTCTGCGTTTATGGAAGGGTTTGTCATCGAGTGATTGAAACATGTACTGTACAAACAACCCAGTTCTCGTTTGTCTGATGGCTCTAACCGGAACACATTGCTGTTAAAATATCACTTTAGTCTGTAACATTTTAAGTCATAGACATTCAAAGACATACTACATATCCTTCTATCACTGTACAGTATGTGAAAATCCGGACTGATGCCTCTGTTTTAGAGATTGGCCCAGAGAGACCGAAGTCCATTAAATTAAACGCCCCTTTCCTCAATTTTTATTTATACTGTACGTTATCAAATGGATCTATCAGAGAAAATAAAACAAATGTTGTTAGAAAATATGATTATTCTACCATCTTCCACCATTAATGACATCCTGAACAGCATTAAAGGTCAACTGCTTTGGCTCTGTCTTGCTGTAAAACTATTAATATGGCTCAAGTCTACAATAGTACTTTATTTAGTATGACGGTGGAGAGAATAATATGAAGAGGATAGAAAGAAAAAAAATACTAATAAACAGTTTTAAAATGTTCCTTACTATTGGTATAAATTGGTAGCCTGCGAAAACATGCTAAAAGTTGTTAAAATTAATTTCATGGTATTGTAGTAATATGACTCTCCAAATAATCTCAAGCATTGCTGAGAAGCGTTTGAATAATAGACATTAATTGTTTTTAATAGTGAGGACAATTCATTTTGAGAGACTTGGTAGTATATGACAGTACCTGTTGAAGTATTCGTGACCATTATTTGACTTCTAGCATATTTAGGGCCAATGATGACAAACATTTAACTACCAAGAACAAGGATCGCAAACAATGGGATGATTTTACGGTAGCTGTTTGATAGATTTAAGGTTTAACATAAATATTGAATTACGATAATATCCGGTCGACAACAATGAACACTGTGTTGTGGGTATTGAACGTAGCTGTATGTATTGACTGTACACTAGTGTCTAATTACCGACGGTAGCAAGCTGTGTGTGTATTTTCTGGGATCGATGGTGGTGTCTAACATTTCTGTTACACCTCATTCAAAACTAGGTCAAATTACCGGCATGAGACGTTTCTTTGTGCGCTAGTCTTCACACCCTTTAAAGGACTTTTCTGGTGAGACACCATGTTAAACTTACTCATTTTCTTGCCCCTGACTCTAGATATAGTTGATTGAGTGTAACCTAGTTTGATTGGCTAACCTTCAACTGCTGCAGATAGTTGCATCACCATTATAATCTTCTTGCTGACTTATCCTTGAAACCTGATACCATTTAGAATGTTTGTTTGGCTGCCAAAATTCTCTGTAACTTAGAATTTCATCAAAATGTTTCTTTTAAAATAAAAATTTATGGAAGTTTATTTCTTCCTCTGTGGATAAAAGTTTGATACATTTAAATAGATAAACAAAGATATTTTTAGCTGAAGTGTATGGCAAGCCACATGTGCAATAATTCGATGAACTGAGTTTCTCGCCGTTAAACTCTGTTTTTCGATCGATAAACTCACTTTAGCGACTGGATAACCGTGTTTTTCACGATAAACTTGGTTAATCAAGCGAAAAGCAGAGTTAATGGCGATAAACTCGGTTAATCGAATTATTGCACATGTGGCGTGCCATATCCAAATTGATAAACTCGGTTTATCGAGAGATAAACAGAGATTATCGATAAACAGAGATTATCGGTAAACTTAGTTTATCGAGCGAAAAACATAGTTCCCATTTGATAAACTTGGTTTATCGCTGATAAGGTAACCCTGCTTTTTCGCTCGATAAACTGAGTTTATCGCGAAAAACACGGTTATCCATTCAATAAACTGAGTTTATGGATCGAAAAACAGAGTTTAACGGCGATAAACTTGGTTTATCGAATTATTGCACATATGGCTTGCCATAGAAGTGCCCTGATGGACATCATCCATTCTGCTGTGGCCAAATGCTTGCATTGACAATGATCACAAAATTTGATACAAAATGCTATGAGGATTTGGTTTTCACCTAGAGATTCAGAAATATTTTCTGCAAGTTTGCAATCAACTTCAGACACCAGACTATCCTTGTAAGTTCATCTGAGCTTAAGTTTGGCAGTTATTGTGTAATTTACAAGGATTTCATATTGTCAGAATTATTCAATATATCCGGTTAAACACTGAAATCGCTTTTTACATCAATATTCGGATTTGAAGAAAAAACGACAAAATATTCAAGTTACTGATGGCAGGTTCCCATTTTACCATTTTAGCTCAAACTCCATCTTAAACAGACTACGTTCCTCTGGACAATGTATCGGGTGGCATACTCCTATTAGAGTCTATAACAATCCACCCTAATGTTCTCCTTCAAGAAAAGTGCCAAAAAGCAGAAGGAGAACACCTTTTTTGATATGTCATCAATCAGGATCTGTTTTTTTGTGGCATGCATGTTGACGAGCATGAATGGAAGTACATGTGGTGCAAAAACTGGGTACATTGGGGCAATGGTAGACCCCTTTAGGCCTCCCAAGAGCAGCGTACGAAAATTGTTCACTACTGAGTGAAGAGGTTTGTTTACAAGTGACAAAAAGTTCAGGCTCTGATAGCAAAACATGTACATGGTTATGATATTGCAAATTGATGGTGCCATGAATGGGCCAACTTGTCAGCTATCCGGTGATGGGTAGCGTTTAGCTCTAGGGTGGCAACCTACGGCCCGCGGGCCACATGCGGCCCGCCAGTGATTGTCTCAAGGAATGTCTCAATGAAAAGAAAAAATATCATTCTATTTTACATCATCACAAAAAACGAGCTAGCTGCTTAGAATTTATCGGCACTAATGATGCTGTCAGGTAGGCCTATTATCCCCATTAATTATCAACTGTACTGTATTGACATTAAGTTGTTGTGAATACAAATTAAGTACACACACCTATTGCTTGAAAGTCCTCGGAATCAAAGGTTTGAAATCAACAGCAGGTCATTGGTTAGGTGCAGCCTAGTCAATTTTTCACTCCTTATTTCTGGCCCATTCATTCAAAAAGGTTGCCCACCCCTAGTTTAGCTAGTGAGAACTTCTGTCTCTAGACTTACAGAGGACATTACTTTTGTGGTTTAGTGTGTACGTCAATGGGGCTATTAATAGGCTTAGGACACCGACAAATTCAAAGACTAACACAACAGAGTGAACGATTCACTGGTTTCCTTAGATATGTACTGTTTTGTAACATTTTAATTAATAAATGAGACTTATATAGCGCCAAATCAGTAGACAAAAAGTCACTGCTCAAGGCGCTTTACAAAGCAAGCAAATTTATTTACGAAAGAACAAGTGCACATACACTGTTTATTTGTCTTTTGCCACCTGCCTCTATCTATTGGCAAACTGCTTACTACGTAGCACATTCATCTTTGTAAACCATTGAAATGGCTTTACGGTTATAGTACGAATTCGCCACAGGAATGTCTTTTACAACTTGGCAGCGAGCCAATCACAACTTGGCGACTGGCGAGTCAAGAGCAGACATAGGTTTTAGTTAAACCATTGCTATGCCATATGTTAGTCATTTCTTCACAACATACGCCCTAAGGTAACTAATAATGAAATCATAATATAATCATAATAATAATAATAACAATATTTGCATTCATTTCTAGAGCGCTCACTTCTATAGAAACTACTGTATATCACGTGGCGCTTCACCACACCCTAAAACTGTACTAGTAAACTACAATCCCCTTCGGAACAGATGTGTTTGAAGTTTGCTCTCAAAACTGGTGAAGGAACAACACAGCTGAATTTCAGTGGGTACTGTACACTGTTCCACTCCCTTGAACCTGCCACAGAAAAAGCCCGATCACCAAAGGTCTTCGCCCTAGTTCTCAGAACAATATAATTAGTTCCAGACCCTAAGAGAATACCCACTCGGTCCATTTTGAAACAAATAAATAAAGAGTCCAGTCGTTTCGATCCTAGCAGGATCTTCTTCAGAGGCTGAATGACAAGTAACAGAAACTACAAGGGACAAAATACAAATTAAAACTTTCACAGAGATGCTACATGTACGCTATGAATATGCAACATGTTCGTACTGTATGACATGATATACGACATCACAGTATACTGTCATATTCAACAAACAACGCCGGATATGCAATTACTATAAACTGTCCTCCCTCCTCAGCCCTCGCATAAATTATGATAATTCATATTAATGATCATATTCTACATGATGGAAGGGAGATGTTAATTACAAATACTGGAAGTTTATCAGTGTGTCACAGTGTGACAGCTATATATCCTACTGTATCAGTCTGTATGTGTAATGTTCTTGCAGTTAAACTATGTGCTGTGCAGTAAGTATCTTCATCAAAGTCAAGCCAGACTGTTATCACATAGATTCAGACCACTCTTTTATTCTCCTGGTCATCTTCATTTAGATGACATAAACTATCAACACAATAGGGTATGTAAGGTTCCTGTTTATCTGGTCTTAGGGGTAGCTTTCAGGTTCAGCTGGCGAGAATCACTACTTCAGCTTTTCCCACTTTTGTTGGCTGTTTCGTGTGGTCAGGGATTTATCTTAAGCTTTGTTTGCTGGAGAATATAAATTGATGCAGGGAAGCTTTAGGACCTCTTGCGAGGTCCAACAGGGGTTAAATTCCTTTTGTTGTTGTTGTTTCTCCACAGAGTTACTCCAGCTTCCTCTTCGTGATATATTTGCTTTACATTTTACTCTTATACTGTACTTTACTTCATTACCTTGCATTTACTTCATTACACATTAATGTACTGTTATCCATCTATGCAGAATACATTATACTAGTGTTGGATCTCTACAATAATAATATTTCAAGAAATCTAACTCTACTTGTGTTGTGTTTATTATGCATCCCCTGTTATACTGTCCTCACTGATAGTCAAGTGTAACACTGTATATGCAACTCCCAAAATGAAGAATGTACTTTATATGCCGCTGTGAATTTCAAAGTCACTTTCAAAATTATTGCACAGGTCTACATACAGAACAGTGTACAGGTATGTTGTAAATATCCATTTCTTTCATATATATAAACATTAAGTTGAAATTTTTTTTTTGGGGGGTGGGGGGGAAACATATATTAATCTTCTTTAAGTAATACTATTTAGGATGCAAAGATCTATCTGTTAAGCTGGTAAATTTTTCTTCTACAACTAAAAGGCGAGGTTGGCTTGTGAAAATGAAACCATTTATAAAGGAAGAGTTTTAAAAAATCATTTCACAAAATAAAACATGTTTTATTCATTAAACATAAAAAAAATAAAAAACCACTTAAATTATATTTTTTCACAAAATATGATTAGCTTGGAAAAATTTGTGAAAAGCGGGATTAGTAGGAAATTTTTGTTCTTGCTTTGCAAGCTGATATATTAACTGAATTCAATTTGATAAAGTGCTTATCAAGGTTACTAACTGCGACCAGCACACATACAGTACTTACTAGATACGCTTGGGTTGGAGACTAATAAGCCGTAAACAGGTTTCATTTATGGACTAGTAAAATTCGAAACATCGTATATTGAAAAAATTTGTGAAAATCTGCTGGATGCAGGTGTTTTTTTTTTTTTAATACTTAAGATGAAGAGAGAATTTATACTTATAATGTACACATGATGTTTGCAGTACTTACTACAATATTAACAATTTAAACATAAAGTAATTGCCATATGGATCATCTTAGATATGTCTGGCCATTCATATGATTATGAATTACTACATTCAATATTAGTGTTAAAAGTCATCGATATTAATATTGCCCCCCAAATATGCTAGAAAGTAATATAATAATGGTCACTGAAGGTCAGATGATCAAGAATCCCTTTTCATCTGCCATCCTCAATCTACTGTGCCTCACTGTGAATTTTAAATGTCAGATCGAACATGTCTCTATGTCTGGGATTAATTTCGAGAGGGTTGCAACTTTTGCAATTCTTTAGCATATTTTAGACATGTACATATATGCTAAAATTTGGGGGCAAATTGACGATACTAATGACCTTCAAAGATTGGCCTAGCATCAAGTACTGTCAGCCGGTTGGAAGTTAGCACTTTTCTTGACCATGTACTTCAAGTCAGTATTTAAACCGCAGCAGCTTCAAGTTACTGTATAGCTGACCTGTACTGTAGGCTAGTTTTCATTAACATGTACAGTATACTGTACAAGGTTCATGCTGTAAACAAATCTCAATTTTTAGCTGAAATGGAATCTTGTGAATAGCTCTTAGTACAGTAGTGGTAGCTCATACAGTACAACTGATCCTGAAATTGTCTATGTTAATAAAATACTACATATGAAAATTAAAAGAATACATCACCATGTTGCAAAAAACAGACCCAAACATGTAAATTATTAAAATCTGCAAAATACACTTTCCCACAGGTGTATTCCCAACTTCCCCTCCCCCCCCCCCCCCCTGGTAAAGACATAAAGATTCAGTAAAAAATATACTGGAGTTAAAAAGTTATCTTGGTTCCCATGCTTCTCTGTACAATATTAATAGTAGTACTTTGTGGAGTGTTAGCTCAGTAGTTAACGCCGGTGCCTTCCAATCATTAGGTCCCCGGTTCGAGTCACTCCAAGATTAATGTATATCGTCCAGTTAAAGAGTTGTTGACAATTGACAATTCATAATCATGGACGTTAAATATGAATATAAGAGACTGACTTCGGTCAGCTTGCGGCTTTGTGAAGCCAATGAGGCTTCTTCGCGAGTTCCTGCTTGCAGGAGGATATAAAATACATACATACATACTTTTTGGGAGTTGCATATATATATATATGGCAACCTTTCATAGAAACCCCTGACCCCCCCCCCAAAGGAAATAATCATCATTCCAAGAGTCAGTTGCCTGATGATCGCCGCAGTGAAATGAACTCAAATACTCAATGTGTGCGTGAAACTCTTTGCAACGCGATGGAATAGCGTGTTTATAAATATATCTATCTATCTATATGTTTTTGTATTACAAATTATGTATAACACAGGTTTTTGTCTACTTGATGCTCAATACTTTTATAGTTTCTATGATCTTGTGTGTTTAAATGAAGCGTTGAGGACTTAAAAACCCATTGGTCAATCTAATCAGAAAGTGTCACTCATCATAGTTGAGTTTTTGGAAAGATAAATTGGAAAAGTCCAAATCTCCCTTTAAGATGAAGTTTGCATTTTTATTACGCTTCATAACATTCTGTTCGTGCAACAACGTAGGACGAATCATAGAAAGGATGAGAACGAATGTCGACGTTGTTGTGCATATACGGTTCGTGAGACTCCATCGAGTGCGGTTAGATAGGCAATATGTATTTTATTACGCAGTGGCCAACTGTAGGCTTGTAATAGGCTATAGGCTAAATTAAGCTAATTGCAGCTGCCAAACTAAGTAAGTAGCTGAATCAGTAGGCCTGAATGTTACTACGATTATAATTGAGTTAACGGAGCTGACGAGTATTCAAGATCAAAAGAGCACTGACAAAATACCATGCTAAAATGACAACAGTTTACATTTTTTTTAACACTGAAAGGGGGGAGCAGTGGCTCCCCCTGCTACCCCCTGGCTACTTCCCTGGGTCTAGGCCTATTGTGTACTTGACTTAAAAATTTCTAAGGATACATATGTCAGGTACTGTACACTGGGGAAATTCTTTCAAATTGAAATCTTTAAAAATGTAATTTAACAGGTGGCCAAACTCTACTGCTAGATCTATCTAGCTACATGTACAGTAGGTCCAGCATGGGTGCTCCTAACATTGTGTTAAAGTTAAATTCTTATGATAGGCCTAATACCAGTAGAAGACAACCATCTTAACTTGTTTCAGTACTACTACTTTAGTAGCATTTATTATCCAAAGCGGTAACTATGCAGTTGGCAGCCACTGTTAATCAAGATACGTTTATATGAAGAGCTGAGTCGAGGGATAACAATATGGTGTATTTTATGACGTAAACACAATTTAACACACACAACGCCAGAACAGCTTAATTTCGGAGTAACTATAGGATACAACATTACTAGATATAATGCTTCCTAAACCTTTTTGAGCACAACACATCTTCCCAACACTAACAGTAACACTAACAGCTTTGCTGGAGTCGAAGTCGTGGTGGAGAAATCACCACATATTATTCAGGGAAGAATTGAACCTATTTACTATATACTAGGCCTAGCATTGGAGTAGAGAAGTGTAACATCT
>KN886247.1:26437-37173 GCA_000934455.1 Apostichopus parvimensis
ATCATCATCATCATCATCATCATCATCATCATCATCATCATCATCATCATCATCATCATCATCATCATCATCATCATCACCACCACCACCACCACCACCACCATCATCATCATCATCACCACCACCACCACCACCACCACCACCATCATCATCATCATCATCACCACCATCGTCGTCGTCGATTGATTGATTGATTGAATCGACAAAACATGAATAAGCATTATAATATAATTTACCAAGTAACATTAACAAGATACAAACTGGGAGAAGCCTCACATCCATTGCCCGATTGCAGAGACGAGAGAGATTAGAATCATACGGCACGGGTGGGGGTGATGTAAAACAAAACGGGTTTACATTGGTCATATGCATTTCATATATGTAAGAGAAATGGTAACCATTACATGTATTGAACAGTTCAAAGCTACGCTGTGGAAACTGCATTTCGGTTCCTCTGTTGTGTCATGAAATATGGCGGGTTTATGGGATGGGAGGCGGGGGGTAGGTTACATGCTCCTGCTCGCTACCTCCATCGATATTCAGCATGGCCATAACTGATCATTTTCTCCCCTTTTATCTTTTGAAGACCCAGAAAGGGAATGTCCTTTGTATATTAAGAAGGAGCAGTTGACAATACCAACAGAGCGATTCTTAATAGCACTTGCTAGTTTCCCAAGATCTGGCAACAAGTTTACTCGGCAAGACATCTATAGGGTCACTAACGAAAACAAACAGGCATATAAAGAAGGTAAGAAAAGAGACGTAATTTTCTTAATAGCATTGTGAACATTTGTCGCTGATACCCCTATCTGTTATGGAAAAGATTTTCGATTCGCATATAGCCTTGATCTTTAGATAAAGCCGAGGACGTCAGCCGTATAGAACACTCTGAACAGTGTGGTGCATAACGTCACCATAACCGACATCGACTGTGTTCGATCGACCTGTTGTACACCTGCACGTAGAGCTCTGTTGCACTGCTGCACGAAGACTTTTTTTTGCACAATGCTGTTAACAAACCCATTGTGGGCTTTCACGCATGACCTGCTGTACTAATACTGTCAAGTTTTAAGTTTACTAGCAGACATGTTGTACACCACCTGCATGTCGGAATGCTATTGCACGTGGCTGCACTTTAATAACCACGGTACAGATCGTGAAATCAGCACAACTGCACGCAGACATGTGCTGAGAAGCTCACTGGTCTGATATAGATTGGTTGCTCTTGAAGTAATTACGTTATATTGCAGGAAGATATTAGAACCTAGGATAAAATTGATAATCACGATACCCGGGAGATAAGTGTGCATGGAGGCTGTACAGCTTTACGCAGACCTGTGTGAAGATACTGGTTCTAAACTAGAACAATTGATCTTGGCCTTATTATGTTACAGCAACAAGACAATAGTCTGTGCGATTGATTTATTTCAGCTCATGCTCTTATCCCCGTTTTTGATCTGTTGTTTGGGTTCTTTGCCTTCATATACAGTACATGGTCTTGACACGAATGATACCGAAACAGATCGTATATGTTACAAGACGCATGCGCACGATTTGCCAACCATAAAGTTCTATACAGGTGGCGCCATTTTGTTGTTGAGGAATCCTCGTGACGCGGCTCTGTCATACTTCTTTTTCAATTACGCCGAGAGAGGGCAGCACGACAAGGATACCGTAAAACAATGGATAAGAACAAATGACAGTAAGTATCCGGTTTTTAAATGAACGGCGGGTTTTGTGGGACGGAGCGGTCCGGGATGGGGTGGAAACGGATAATGGCTGGGGCGCACAATATGCGGAATTGGGGATAGAATGCTGTAACAATGGTTCATGATAAACTGTATAGAAATGACACCAGCAAAGATTTGGAACTGAACTGACCGATTTGGGACAGAAATGGACTTAATAAAGGACATTCACTCAGCAACAACAAATTAATCAAAAACAAAAACACTTACACAAACGAATAAGTATGAAACGATTCTCTAGGTAAAATTTCAATTCTCTGAAAATGTTACATCGACAAAGCAACTAAGTTTATATACTTTGATTGATGTCCTAATGAGATATAAATAACAACATGTTGAAGAATCTCTTCTGGTCCCTCTCCTCACACAGCTATTTGGACCAACTGGACCAGAAAAGTGCTCTTGGAATGGCGAGACACCAACTTACACTGGATCAACAATGGCCATAGAGTCCTGATATCATACACAGAGGATCTCAGTAAGAATGCCGTACGGGAGCTAGCCAGAATGATAATCTTTGGCGGAGAGATGGTACCGTTAGATTTCTTGCAGTGTACATTATTTACATTCCCATGGATATCAAGAAAACATTTAGATTTTGAGCCGTCTTTCCCGGAAGATCTAATGAAACGATACATAGATGAGGTGAACAACACATTATTGAGCAAAGGCGCGAGGCCTCTGCCTACATACCCGCCCACGTATTTGTGAGAAACAAACGTTTATCGCTTCAACCAATGGAAATCCAGCTCTTCACTTACGTCACAGGATGCCTTACACGCGGTTGCACAATCTGTAAAACTATTTCTATCTAGGATATAACTTGTATGAATTCTGTTTAAGACGTTAATGTAGCGTTTCACAAGATAATGTGAAACCATCAAATCATATGCGAAAATAGCTGTGACTAAGCACGATCTGCAGGTGTATCGTCCAATCACAATCCAATACTTTGACGGTCATCACAGATAATGCTATACAGAGTGAGAAGAAGAGCAGAACGTGTAACCACAATTATTAACATGTCCTACGTTGACATTTTCAATACATAAAGCAGTAGGATTTGGTGACGTCATGTTTTCTTCACATGATTAATCGCATGACATATACTTATAGTGCGATTAAAGCAAATCATAAAGTACCTCCGCAAATAATGTCTCTATTGACTTAAAACAAACGTGGTCTCCACTGGAAATGGAACATTGTAAACGCGTGATTCCTTATCTGGATAGCTGGCACAACCGAGGACATTTTCTTGTCATTAGAACTCAGTGTGACTTTTGTTAAGGGATGACTTAGGCAGAAGTTAGTCTTTATATATCTTAGTCCAAGAAAACACAAATGAGCTCTTTAGTAATTATTTATTAATATTTATCGCTATTCTGATTTTCGAGATATTCAGCATTTAATATGCTAAATCTTTGGAATATTCTTATAAGGCCAAATTTATGATGACGTCGGCTCCTCGGTGCAGGCCTTAATTGATTATTAATCCATTGTTTCATCAATTCTAACAACTCTACTAAAACATTCTCCTTTAGATTCATATGAACAACAGAATAACTCTTGGATAACATTCAACACCATTTGTTCTTGCTAAATTTGTAATAGGATTGTAAACCGGGTTATATTTGAGGTCATAAAACTTTGATGTATTCCTATGGGTATTCTTTGTTATATATTTGAGGAACTGCCCAAATATGGGCTCAGTGTCGTAGACTAAGAATCCAGCCACTTTAATTGATAAGCATGCATGAGATGCATGCTTAAAAGGGTAATTTCTCAAAACATCATTAAGGGTGCACGGGTTTAGAAACAGAAACTGTTCATGCCTTATAGTCCTACGTTTTGATGCTTTTCTTTGTAAGTAGATGTCAATAAATGTGTTTATTGGAAGTCTGTGCATTGTTTACAAGTTGTAAAACTTCTTGCGTAATGATATTTACTCACACTGATAAGAATTAGCAACTCCCTGGGTATGAGATACACATACATTAAAGCATTACAACAAATATGATTGCCAAATATTGTATTCTTGTGATGATATCATACTTCACTGATCAGATTAAAAACGCCCTCATATGAGCGACTGAATAAAACAATTTCTCACAAATATGCAAGAAAAGGCAATATCATTTTATTCATTTCGTTTATTTGTCACACACACACACGCAGGCACACACAAAATGCCCGAAGAGAGAAGGAATTGTAATAACAATCTAAGTATCTTAAAAACACCCTACACCAGGGGTTTCCTAACTGGGGTGCATGAACCACCAGCCTGGGGGTGCGTGAGTCCATCCCAGGGGGTTCGTGAGACGTTTCTGAAAGTCAAAACTAGGGTAATTTTTGTTGAACTAAATCTGATATATCATATGATTAAGCAATGTACAAAAGTCGTACCTATCGACAAGTTCTTTTCGCGTTCCATACGCATATGTTGCCATAGTAGTACCGTACGCGTATTTTTTTTTCCTAGGACGAACGTGGGTTTCAGGTTTTTCAGGAATTTACAAATTCGTTTGAAATCAGGGTTAGGGTTTAGAAAGTGCGTTAGGGATCCGGCTTTTATGAAAATGAAGGATTGTCGTTCATAATCTGGGGTCAAAACTAGGAAAAAAGATTCACAACATGTTTTTTGAAAAAGCGTCACATGTTTGGAATCCAGGGATTTGATTGGCCGATGCCCACGTTCGTCCTGGGAAAAAAAAATACGCGTACCGTACCGTGCATGTGATAAATAACTGAATTTTGAAATAGACACAGGCCGCATGACTTTGGTGAAGTTGGTGTACACATGACAGTACGTCGTGAAGATAATGAACTTGATCTTTTGCGAAGCACTGTTATGCGTATTATAGTATAATAATGACTCAGACCGTGTCTCGAAAAGTTTCGGGTTCGTGGACAACTCTGACATCCACAGGAGGCTCGTGGGGGGGGGGGGGTAAAGTTAGGGAAACCCTTCTCTATACAATTACGACGCATGCACTGAAAGGAAAAATAAAAAATGAAGGGACCATTCGCAGACTAGAAAAAAAAAGGAAAGAAAGAAAACATCGTTTCAAAACTCGGCGTGCCGAGACACCAAATCGAAAGCCTGTCAAAACCCTTTCAACCGATGGATAAAGAACCTGAAACTTAAATCCCTAGCTGTAAAGCCAGCTACAACCCACCATTGCGCTTTCTTAAAGGTTTCCTTCGTTAACAACCTACGGTTACCTCTGTCCATCCTTGTAACTACTATCACTGTACATAACTCTATAGCCAACTCTGTAACCACCCATGACGTCACATGGTTTGCCATATATAACCAACATATCTGCATGTTGTCCCAAAGTCATCTTTTGTAAACATGGTCTGTAGCCACGTTTTTGTGTTATAGTTATTAGTTAACCATTGTGACCATCCCATTCACACCAAGACTTCATGCTATTTCCATCTATCAAGACAAGTTATAATGTGGCAAGTTGCATTGCCTCAAGAAGTACAGTACGGTATTGTATGATACTACATGTGATGCAGTATTTCTCAGGTTAGGGTTAGGGTTAACCGTAGCCATAGGTTTTCCCGGTCCACAAGATACGTCTTTCATTGGGCTTTATCATGCATGATGACATTGCTCGACATATTAAACACAAAACGGTCCTCTTGAGAAATACTGTCACGTGAGGATTGGCTGTCATTCACCATCTCTGTATGTATATTAATGAAGTACATGAATAAACACAGACCAACTCTCACTTAAGTGCGTACTCTGTTCTCCCTTAAATGCGTCCTCTGTGTGTTGGTATAAGCATTTCGGTGACACCAGACTTCAAAATGTTATTTAATGCCTTCTGATTACCTGTTTTAGGTCACAATTAAACTAATTAACCACGGCTTACATGGAAACCTTTGAATAAATCACCTATCATATAATCCATACAATGACATGTAAGTACACTAAGTTGGATGTAAACAAAAAGGAATGAAAATATTAAATTAATTAATTAAATGACAATTAATAGTTACTCGACTGTGGAAACAGCAGCAAACTTTTTTTTCTGTCGATCTCAATATTACCTCTTGTTTAAGATGTTCTATACACAAAGTGCCCCTGATCCCCCATGATTTTATCATGGGCGGTGGGAAAGGGGGATTAAACCCCCAGAAATACATGTTTGCGCCCCTCTGCATGGGTGTGATGTTTTATTGGATTGGGGTGGACAGGTCTGAGACGTGCGGCAAAGAAAAGGGGGGGGGGAAGGTGGTATGTTCATGTCATGTTCATGTCTATGGGATACGTTTAAAATACGTTCGTCCTAGTTTTAACATGCATTTTCCATTGAACGTATGCGTACTTATCGTGTAGTCCTTTAGCCTACTGTTGGTGCCATTGGCGCATATTGCTAAATATTACCTCTATTATGGGTTGAATTATGTTTGTTAAACCAGCCATGTCTTTAACTGAATAACCCTATACACAAAACAAGTAAACCCAATTATATATATATATATCTCTCTATATGTATTTGCTTTATGATTTCAGTCTCGTGAAACAGTTGAATGAGTTTGCGAATCCTATCAAAGCTCAATTTATTAATTACAATGCGGCTCACACTGACACACTGCATTACACAGTTACCCTATTGGCTTTACAAACACCAACAAGAAACGGCTTATTGAAGACAACTGTTCATTTCAATGTGTACTGTAAGTGTTGCAATTTTATCATTATTTCTTTTCACTGCCACGTACGTTACACTTAAAAGCATTGAAGACTCGCCCCAAACCGTGTGACGCACTCTGAAAAAGTTAACTTTCCATTGCTTGCAGGTGAAGTTTTCTACAAAATGCAGACAGTAATGAAATGTGATACCTTGTTATCTTTAGTTGGACCTGAGATGTCCATCGCTGTATCGTTTGTACACTGTGCTGTGGGTATTGACTGCAGCTGTATGAACTGACTGTACTAATGCGTCTAATAACAGAAGGTAGCAAGCTGTGTGCGCATTTTCTGGGATCGATGGTGGTGTCTAACACTTCTGTTACACCTCATTCGAAACTAGGTCTGATTACCGGCATTAGATGTTTCTTTTTGCGCGAGTCTTCACACCCTTTAAGGCAGCAGTGAAACATGCCAACAAATTGCTGCCGGGTTACTGGGCCAGGTAGAGCGTCATCGGTCACCAATGACATCCTATGTCTGAAATAATAATATAAAAAAAAAACAGAGGAGAGGGGAGAGCACATTTTTCTCGATGATCTCTGTCGAACAAAAAGCTGTATCGAGACTATACGCGATTATCTTTTCCGTAGGCCTATATACTCACTTTCTTAAAACAAATAGATGGTTTCATCAGAAAGTCGTGGCACCGGTATGCAGTAGGATTGGCATTAAAGTACACTAAGACTAACATACGAAGGTAACTGTGAATCTTTGTAGCTCGTGTTTCTCCGATCCAAATGAATTTTACTGGACTGCCCAGTGTCATGAATCAATCAATAAGCGTATTCATGTCTCTAAATACATAAATACAGAGGAACATATATACATATGGACTCAGATTGATTGACGCTGAAAGGTATGATTCTATGTATGCTTCCATGTATACAAAAGTTATTGTGTATATATATATATACATATATATATATATATATACAAATATACATATGTATGTATGCATAGCAAAAGCCATCTATGTAATATGCACCTATGTATGGCATCTGTGCTTCCATGTATTACTAAACTCACCAATGTCTGTATAGCGTCATCATAGCCCCATACAAGCCAATTAAAACACGATTATTATTAACAACGGTTCCTTAATTAGAGGATTTATAAAGGATCCTATTCTATACTATAAAAATTTCGACGCATATATATAGGCTCTGTATCACATAGGTATAAATCACTTACAGCATCGAATCAGAAATTTAAAAATGAAGATATTATGGTTGTCTATTCTTCATTTTTTAACATGATGGGTGACTAGTTTGATTTGCTTTGTCATTGAATTTGTTTGATGACCAAACGTTATCCAAAAATGATGTTGTTTCTGGTAACGATAGATGCTCAACCTTATACACACAGAGATTTACATTTTTTCTTTCGTGCAATATAATCCAGTTTTCTTACCTGGTTATTGTTTGTTGATACGTATTTTTTGCAGGTTGGAGCTGGAATACATCGGCACACACAATGATGAAAGTTACAGCTATGGCTGTAGCTATAGTTGTGTCAACGATGTTCTTAATTTATGTATATATAAATAGGATATGTCCAATTGAGAGAGAATATCATCAAAACCCAGGCGGAAGCAACAAAAGATGGAGGGCAGATCAAAACATACAGATTGACCAACCACCGACCACTTTGAAAGAGCTAAATTTACTAGCGGAAGGTTTGCAAATATTTTATTTACATGACCAAAAAAAAACCAACAGATAAATTTCTCTTCCTGTAAATTCAACAACCTTCAAAGTTTTGCTGATAATATATTTCGCAATTGTCAAGTGGGTGGCCTGTTAAATGAGTCGAATGGTTCCTAGCTGGAATGCATATAATCTATGAATATTCATTTTAAACTACGGTTAAAGAACACTTTTTGCGATTTGTTCTAGTGTATCGACAATTTCTACCCTCTCAAACTCAAATTAAATTTATAACATTATATTAAAGATAACCTCATATATTTGCTTCATTAAAACGAATGGTCATTCACACGTGTTAAAAATTCTCGAATCTGATTGGCCCGTTGTCGTCAGCTGACCGTGAATTGACCTATGGATAATGCACGGTAAACTCACCGGCGGATTAATATAAGTTGAAAAAAAAATTCACAAGTATATCGGCAAGCTTAATCCCAATCCCATAGCTAGCTGCCTACGCACAGCTAAATTCAAAGCAAACGAATCACAGAACTTCTGTACAACGAATCAAATCAAGTTTGGTATGTTAGCAAGCCCCCTCGGTGTAAACACCCCCTTCCTGCTTACAGGCACATATTTGTCTGTTCTGTATCGATTTTGTTACATAAAAATCGGATGATTTCGAGTCACGGAGAATATCCCCTATAGTGGATGTTCATCGTTTGTTAGGCAAACTGTAACAGTGGCAGTTATTTTCCCCTTAGTCTATATATATAATATTCTGTTTTGCCAGTTTTGAAGAACAAATCTGATTTAACTCTAACCAATGGCAGTTTACTAATTGTCTCATTTCAGCCGTTGTTACTTATCACGGAAATATTGTGGATGTGAATGTTGATAAGTATATAGACAACTACAGACACACGACATTCGGTAAGTAACACAATACATTACTATCCTAATATAGAGCTTTACTACACTAGTACCACTGAAGGCTACTAAATGGAATAGGTTGGAACTATTTTATTACATTAAATATAGACCTACATGATATTAGTATAAAGAGATACACAGACCTATTGATTCAGTGTATGCATGACGTTACTATATATGCTACTAAATAAAACCTACATGAATAGGTTGGAACTATTTGATTACACAATATATATAGCTACAGGATATTATAATCAAGAAAAGACATATCGATCCAATATATGTTATACCTTATAACATAGGCGAACTAAATCAAACTACAGGAATTGGTGGGAACTATTTTAATTTCACGATATATATACAGGATATTATAATAAAGAATAGACTTATTGATCCAGTATATGTTATACCTTATAACATAGGCTACTAAATCAACCTGCAGGAATTGGTTGGAACTATTTTATTTCACAATATATATACCTACAGGATATGATAATAAAGAATAGACTTATTGATTCAGTATATGTTATTCATTATTACATAGGCTACTAAATCAACCTATACAGGAATTGGTTGGAACTATTTTATTTCACAATATATATTCCTATAGGATATTATAAAATATATAACAGACCTATTGATTCAAATATTTTGGCGACCCTCCCTTCCAATGAAAAAGAAGGATCACGACATCCAATTTAAATACCAGGGGATCGTTTATCAAGCTTTGATCATGTACAGTATTTATAGTGTAGATTCTATACTCTTCTGAATGGAATCGTGATAGCCAAGGCCGATCGTTCACTTGACGTTTGACCGTCATAATCACTAGATTAAAGTCTCAATGTACAGAACTGGGATTGTGAGCGGTTCATTGGTTTCCGTGTCCGGGCTCTATCTCGGGTGACCTTCCTTAAACAAAAAATAGTTATAATATTATAATTTTTATATTTAATATATTTGTCAACAGATATACTAGCTTGCTTTGATGATAAAAAAAGAGAGCCTGTCACGATACCGGCATCACTTCCGATAATCCCGATTATCGCTTCTGCTCGGTCGGGTAACCGATTTATCAGAACATGTCTTAAGGATATAGCCGAAGAAAACATACAGGCCTTTAACAGAGGTAATTGTATGAAGTCTTTATTAAGCCCTAAATCAGCTTTAACAAATTCTTGATGGCTAAAAAGGAGGAAAACAATTATTCAGGTTTGGATGTGTGTATGGGTGTGTGTGTGTGTGTGTGCGTTTATGTATCATGTATGGATAGATGGATGGATGGATGGATAGATGGATGAATAGATGGATGAATAGATGGATGAATAGATGGATGGATGGATGGAGAGATGGATGGATGGATTCGTGGATGGATAGATGGATTGGTGGATGGATGAATGGATGAATGAATGGATAATGGATGATGGATGATGGATGGATGGATGATGGATGGATGGATGATGGATGGATCGATGGATGAATGGATGATGGACGGATGGATGGATTGGTTAGATGGATGGATGGATGATGGATGATGGATGGATTCGTGGATGGATTCGTGGATGGATTCGTGGATGGATGGATGAATGGATGATGGACGGATGGATGGATTGGTTAGATGGATGGATGGATGGATGTATGAATGGATGATGGATGATGGATGGATGGATGGATAGATAGATAGATGGATGGATGGATGAA
>KN886248.1:0-12495 GCA_000934455.1 Apostichopus parvimensis
ATGCACCATTTCAAACCTTAACTTGTAATCTGGAACTACCTCAGGGTCTCACCACCCACTCCTATTTAATATCATGCATCTACCATGCATCTATCATGCATCTACCACACCTGCTGTACTCCTAGCTCCATCCTGTTCAAGGTGTCATTACATACTTCACACACATACTCTGCAAAATTATAATATTTACTGTCTTTAGAAATTACTGAAAAATTTAAGATACAGAAAGAGAAAATCATTTGTAAAAAAAAACAAGTGTTAAAAATTAACACTATTTTAATAACATATATTCAAACCTTTTGCGTCTGTCACTGGAAATTTGACGGGAAAAAAAAACTACATTTGCATAGCAGTGTAAGCACAACAGTAACGAGGCATATAAACAAGCCACATATTGAGAATATAAATAGAATAGTTGACAATTGTAGTTTCAAGTTTCAAATCACTCTCTGTACTCTTACAAAAATTGAGGTAATATGTCAACGATCGCATTCGTGACTGCAAAAATCTGAACTATTCCCGGTAAACAAAAGAACGATCACTTGTCCCAAAAACAAATGTTAGACAAATAAACTTGGCAAAACATACAACCATATATTGAATATGGTATCAATAAGAAATGACATTATTCACTTTTGCAAGTGGAAAGCAATTTTGTGCTAAAGATGGATATGAACCAGTGACAGGCAGTGAGTAGTAAACATCCTACACTCTGGTGACTAGGCTATCCAGCCCTTTGTTGGTGGCATTCCCAATGTAACCATTTCTCTGATGGGGAAGGGAGGGGGAGGGGTGGGAAGGATTTACTTCAGGAGACACATTCAACTCAGACAAAGACAGGAAATGGTTTCAAGATAAATTTGGCTACTCGTGTGAACAGAAGAGTAAAACAACAAATAGAAAACTGACTGGGATCCGAACCAGTGTCGCCAGGTTGAGACTGGTCACTGATATCAAACCAAATACAGCCAACAAAAAGTAAATTTAATAAAAAATCTTTTCCCCTCTTTTCAAAATTTTGTGATAATTTTTTAAGTGAGTTTTCCATTGTTGGTTCAGCGATTAAATTATTTACGCATGAGCTTCTTACAACTGAGAAAAGAATCCAAACGAGGCAGTTTAAAGAACCGGTTTCTGGTTCAAAATACAAAACACATAGCATACCTCATTCCAGATACACAATTAATAGCCATTAGTGTAAAATTCTTTCCTGGTGAATGTAAGCTGTATGCATAAAGTAATAGGCTACCTTCCAAACATTCCTACCATATATTCTATCCATTGCTGTTTGAGAAACTTACTTACTTCTCTACACCTCAGTACAAACAGCTGACCAGCATTCCCCCCACACCCACCCTTTCCCTTCTCCTCCCCCACTCTCAAGACCAAACTTATTGATGGATATGTCTATATGGTCAATCACTAGACATGTTAGGCATGAGATGGCCACCTAGTACATTTATAGTACTAATATAGGGAAATTTAATAAGGCAAGAGATTTCCAAAACTAACGAGGACCATCTAAATAAACTATATAGCAGATGAAACTGACAGGATTCTCCAAACAAGATTGTAACATATTTTATCTTCGGACAGACTAGTAAAGAGGCATATTACAATAGCAATAAGTAATAAGAAAATGGCTTGAGATGCCAAAACAAAACGTCATGCTATCAAACGAAAGGCAACCATCATGCTATCGAACCAAGGCAACGTCTCGACTTTCGAGAAAATAAAAAGATTCTCAAAGGCTTTCATGATTTAACTCTTCTGATTACCCTGTGGTTTTATCAATGAAAGACACAATTTATCAAGTTTCAAGATTAAGAAGTGAAGATAAAATTTAAAAAATTTCCATTTACAGTGATTTCAATCCATATCAACAATGGCATGAAGCCAATGTTATGGCCAAATGGATAAAGGCAGTGATGTTAGTAGAGAGGAAACATCAGCTTGGGATGTAACAGGTAAAGTGAAGGGAGGAGGGGACAGGCTGTGGGGGGGGGGAGGGGAAGGGGAGGCTTGCCAACCATGGATGAAGAAAAGTGGTAAGATTTGCTTTCCTTTGCTTCATTTGAATTCAATATTTGTGCCAAAGTTATCTTTCTAAGTTCCAATCCTAGCTGTAACAAACTATTTCTTTCCTTTTTGGATCAACATTTGTTGGTTTTGGATCAATATTTGTGGATTTTGGATTAGTATCTAAGACATTTTGTACATGGGTGATAAAGAAATGATGATAAATGCAACTGTACCATTAACCCAAAGGTGTTAGCCTCCAAGAAATGAAAACAGAACATGTCCAAAACAAATCTTGATTTCTTTTACAATAATTTCCCCATAACTGGTTAACCATACCCTTTGTTTAATAGTGTAATAGTACTGGCCCCCAAATTTGAAAGACCTTTAAAAATTGTTACTTGTGTTTAAACATTTGACGTTTTCGTTAACATTAGTCTTTCAGAGCATTTCTGTATTTACCAAGTTATGCTCGAAATAACAAGATACCCTGCATTCACTGCCTACAGCATAAATTTCAAGTGAAGATAAAAAAGAATAGAAAAGTGATTTGATGTCGAATAATCAATTTTAGCACACTTCAATTTTAAGAGCATTACTTTAAGAGGTATATTTTTTTAAGAAATGTTTTTGTGCATCTTTTTTCTTGTTGATACTAAGTTGATAATTTTTTGCACACCAACTTGATATTACTCAAGATAAGCTCAATTTGTCAGATGTTCGGACACCTAGCCAAATGATCCATAAATGATAAAATAAGACCTATCAATTTCTTAACCATTTTGATGTCCAGGCAACTTTTTTTTGTTCATCTTTAGTACAAATCACATCACAAAAAGAAAGTCAGAAATTTTCTTGCCTGATTGACTTTTCCTGCATTATTTGAAATGGGAGTTGACTATGAATGCTCAAGATCTGCATTGTCATGGGAAAGTAAAATCAAATGCCATAAAAAAAAAATGTATAAAAAAATTGGCTTAGATATTTTAGTATTTGGTGTCATTATCTCGGCCATAAAACAGTACTTCAATATGCAAACTATTGCACATAACGATTGCAAATTGATCTTCACTTTCTGCAATGTCATCATTCCTAATCTTTTCTCAGTGCACCACCCATCTTCTCTAATCTCTTCTCATCGTAACAAATAATTTTACCTGTAATCCTATCTATTACATATAATAGATTGAAAGATAAAATTACAAGTTATCTATGTATTACATATATTTAAGAGTTACGATCTCTTCTCTTTGTATGAACAGTAAGTAACTAGTAATCAATCTACTCCATACCATAGATTAAGACGTCTCTTTCCAGTGACTAGTAATCTATCTACGCCATACCATAGATTAAGACGTCTCTTTCCAGTGACTAGTAATCTATCTACTCCATACCATAGATTAAGACGTCTCTTTCCAGTGACCAGTAATCTATCTACGCCATACCATAGATTAAGACGTCTCTTTCCAGTGACCAGTAATCTATCTACTCCATACCATAGATTAAGACGTCTCTTTCCAGTGACTAGTAATCTATCTACTCTAGTAGTAACTAGTAATCTATCTACTCCATACCATAGATTAAGACGTCTCTAGAAGTGACTAGTAATCTACCAATCTATCTACTCCATACCATAAAGTAAGACATCTCTTTCCAGTGACTAGTAATCTATCTACTCCATACCATAAAGTAAGATGTCTCTTTCCAGTGACTAGTAATCTATGTATTCCATACCATAGATTAAGACGTCTCTTTCCAGTGACTAGTAATCTATCTACTCCATACCATAAAGTAAGACTTCTCTTTCCAGTGACTAGTAATCTATCTACTCCATACCATAGAATAAGACATCTATTTCCAGTCTTTATTACATAACAAGAACTATAACTATCTCATCCCAGAGTAAGTGTTTGATACATAATGTGTAGCCTATCTACAACATATATAATAGAGAGAGAATAAACCTGTTAGCAGACTACTTATCTACTGCAAAACAGCCTGCCTAGGTGAATTTGTAAAAGTTAGAGGGCCTGATGTTTCCCTTTTTCTTCAGCTGCTAACAAAATTAATCTGTATCGGAAATTGTGGGTGGTGGTGGTGGGGTGGGAGGACTAAACACAAAGATGCACGCCTGTTTGCAAAGGGCTTCTTGAAAGACATACTTCTTTCAAAAATACCACAGTAGAATATAAAGACAAGAGGACATTACAGATGTAGCAGGCTCTTGTCTGTACTGCCAGTTTGATCAATCTTAGTGCATAGACCTTCCTTTTGTCTTCAAAACGAATGATAATTCTTTCTCTTGGTCGCTTCATTGGTGTTTCTTCTCGGTTTGTTTCTACAAGGGGAACCAGAACAGATGAGAGTACTCTGACTCTCTGAGAGGTTGCCATCGAGATGGGGAAAATGTATCCATGTTTCTCTCAGGATCCCATCATCATCATCATCATCATCCTCATCATCATCATCCTCGTCATCCACCGTCCAAAGCTTCCATTTGGCCCGTCTAGGTCAACAGTAGTAAATATCACCGTCACCAGGCCTGTCATCATTGTAGCACATTAGTTGTGTACCAAGGCACAGTGTGTATGATTGAAGGCAGATCTATAGAGTGGTACATAGGTGCATAGGGTACTAGTCTAAAGCCCCTAGGTACACTGATGGGTCCATGCCCATGTCGTCATAGAGCTCCAAGGCGTGGGCGGGCATGGCAGGGTTTAGAAAGGCCCCCATGTCTTGTTCCAGCATACTACTGCTGTTACCCCCCGGCAAGAGCTGCTGGTTGTTGTATGATGAGGGGAGGTTTGTCCTTGAAAGGAGATCCCTACAGCTGCTCCCTTGCTCCTGAGTACCAACCATCATCAGAGGTGAATGAGGATGGAATAATGTCTGATGATTGGGAACCCCCTGTGTGAAGAAACAAAAGAGTCACATGGTATTAACAACTTTTAGAGAACTTCTCAATATTTTTTGGGGGGGGGGGGGGGGGAATGGTGTTGGGGTAGTCATACAACAATGAAAATTCTAGTATGAGAATGGTCACACTAATCTCTCGAGATGTCAAAAGTAAACACCAACATCGCAAACATCAACACCAACATCATCGAGAAAATTCGCCAAGTATAAATGAATCTTGAAAAGTTACTGAAAGCTATTGATAATCATTTTCACCATTTCAACCCAATCTCCTTCACACCAAGAACGAAATTCACTAAATGTTGGAAAAATGCTAACATGACTTTGATTATTGACAAGCTATTAATTCATATGTTGAGAAGGTTTTGGTCAAGTGTTTAAGGCAGTAGGCTTGTGATCTTCAGGTGTGCAGATCATTACGTTGTGTCCTTGGGCAAGGCGTTTCATCTTTATTGCCTCTCTGCACCCTAGGTGTATAAATGCGGACCCCTGTGAGATAACACTGTCAATTGGGCGCTATTTAGCTGCTACAATGTTAAGTTTGACAGGTTATCATTGACCAGGGTTGCTATGAAACAAATAAATGAAATGAAATATGCCTTGAGCACCGTTATTGGTGGATACGTCTGCGCTTTATAAATCCTCAATATTATTATTATTATTCATTCATTCTTTTGCATACTGATTTTCTGCATACTAATTTGCATCATTTGCATATTAATTTTCTACAACAGAGGAGAACAATAGGAAGCATACTTGACATGAGGAGGAAGCCCCTGGATTCCGAATGGCGTTGATGATGCTGGGAAAGGCTAGCCGATCCCCATCAGTCTCGGGTAGATTCAGCTCTTGTTCACTACCAGTTGGGGACTGGAGGTTTGTGTCCATCAGGTTGGACGAGGGGATGACGTGGTATGCTACCTGTCTTGATTGCGACATGGGACTCGCTAATTGAGGCGGCGACATACTCATGCTGGCTTGATTGTACACTGGAGACGGGCTGACATTTAGACTGCAAATAGAGAAAAGTGAAGCAAAGGGTCTATGAAAGGAAGGTGAAAACGGGTTTCCCAGGAATAATTCATAAGTTTAAAGAATGATCTTAACAGCTCAGCAACTATCTATAGAGTGTGTGTGTGTGGGGGGAGGGAGGGGGGGACAAGAAAAAACAAAAAACCAACCGCTGTTAAAGGTTAATCACACAATTATTCAAGTATAGACTGCCTTATCGGTTTCTACACATTCTTTTAAATTAATTGTCATTTTGCAAACAAGAAATGACATCCCTTTCCCAGCTTTCTTGATTCCCTTCTACAAAATGTACCCATGAGTTTTATTCCAAAGTATCCATGACTGCATGAAGCCACATTTCTGTCTTTTCCTCTTCCTAGAAGCGGTTGCATTTCATGTACCTCTGTTGCATGGGCAAATTCATACTCCAGGCCTCTGTCGCAGCCGGTTGATGGTGAACCAAACCACCAGCGGTCTTCCAGTTGCCACCTTTAACTGGTGGCGGCGATCCTTTCTGGCCCCGTGTCGAGGTCTGATCCAGGGACATTCCCATGACTGGAGATTGTTGCTGAAACATCAACTGTTGTGCATTTAGTAACTGTTGCTGTACATTCTGTAGCTCCTGTTGCTGCCTCAGTATATCTTCTTGTAATTTTTGGTGTCTGGCTACTAACTGCTTTTGTAATTTAACCTGTATCACCTTCATCTGATCTGTGATATTCAAATTCTTCGTCGATTGGTTCTCTGAGGATGACACAGATGGTGTCACCTACGCATGGGGGGAGAAAGAAAAAGAAAAAAAAAAGAAGTCAAAAGCAATGCCAAACCAAGTCATCATGAAAATATTAAATCAGAAGTAGCGTTCAAATGAGGATTCCATCTCCCCCCTCCCCCCCCCTCACTTTTCCAGTTCAACTTCAAACTTCAAGGATTTTCAAGCCCCAAGAAAGAGAGGGTATTCCTTTTGGAATTTTTGAAATGTTTTTCACACTGGGTGGGAACCATGAATAGGGTTGATGTACTCGCTAAAGTGAATCTACATGCAAACTAATTAAGTTCATTTGGAGCTTCACTTTTTGGAGTACTTATCATGTTGGAAGGTTTTCAGACTTTGACAGCTGTTGATCTCATATGACATTTAACCTTCACAGAAAAGGAACAGGGTTCTTGTAACCGATAAGTTGGATCCACATAACAATTATCAATTTCATCTGCCACGTTCAATTTCTGACGTTTCGATCCTAGCAGGATCTTCTGCAGAGGCTGAATGACAACGTATGATTGCATGGTCAGAATGAAAACTCCAGCAGGTTAAAAACAACCTGACAGAAACTACAAGGGACAAAATACAAGCACAGAATACAGATAGGTTAATGAGCAGGGTGAACACAAAAGAGATTAATTTAAGAGGATTAGTTGACAAAGGATGGAGAGAAGAAAGAAAAGAAAAGAAAAGAAAGAAACCAACAAGGGGAAGAGGAGAGGTAGGAGATTATAAACTGTAGAGGGACAAAGAGAAGATTAAGGGAAGAGGATAGGGAATAAACTGCAGAAGGACAAAGACAGGAGAGTGTGGGAAAAAGCAATGGAAGAGAGCTAGGAGAAGAGGGGTGACAGAGGGGGGAGGAAGGGGGCATGGAGGGAGGGGGAGAGCAGAAGAAAGGTTAGTCATGTCCTTCCTTTCTCTTAGATAGGCTCTTCAGTGGATAAGCAGGTTACTAACAGTTTTTGTTCTGTATTAATTTGACGTTCAATTTCTAGTAACAGCCTCTGCACACCAAGGCAACACGGACACACACACACACACATGACCACCACCATCGCAAAGATTAATTTTGCCCTCGGCAAGGAATCAAACCGTAAAGCCATAAGGCTTCGTGAATGCCAGCCATATAGCAATTTACTTATCTGACTACTGTAGAGCAAGTGAGTTAAATTTGTCCAAATTTGGCAAAGAAATGACCAGAAACGGATCTTTTTCACTAATTACTAGCTAATTAACTGCCATGTTGTGAGAAAACACAAAATGGTTTCTTTTTAAATGCAATCTTATTTTTTTTTATTCTTGACTATTATGTGCTAACCAGCTCAGACTTTTTGTGGTAGACAAGCAATACAGTATGTTTTTTGTTTAAAAAAAAAATTGTTTTAATACTCTGCTTTTTAGGAAATTTGTCAAGTTAAAAAACAAAAACAAACAAACAACAAATGCTTTAAGATAAATCCAACAAAGCTACAGACAAAGTATTGATTGTTGAAAGATTTCTGTGTAACTACGAGATATCAAAACCCATGGATTATCATCTAGGTATTCTTTGATACGCTGTAACTAACCTGATTAGAATTATCTGCTATACTGGAATTTAACATATCATTTGGCAGTGAAGCTGTCGTCGCCAGGTTACCTGCATAACGTAATTGGTTTCTACCATTGCTCACCGGATCTGAAAGATAAGAAATTATAAATAATTAACATCTGTGAGTAAAATATGCAAATAAGGTTCTAGGCCATGATACATATGCTTTGACACTGTTGTATACAATAGTTGGAACTGTTGATGTTGGTTTTTAAAAATAAAAAAAGGTTGTGACATTAAAGGAGGAGACTTAATATGTATTTTCTATCCATGTGCCTGAAATCTGATGCTGCAAACACAATTTGACATTGATTTACTTAACAGAAAAATAATTAACCCTTAAACAAATACTATGAAAGAACAATGTATCAGAACTCTCGTTTTTGTTTCACTCCTAGAAATCAGGCAATAACTTGTTCTACAACATTAAGCCATGGATTTATATAGTAGGAAGCAGTGATCACTTCATTCCTTACTACATATCAATATGTATTATATATATATTTGCCTGATGATTGCTGCAGTGAAAAGAACTCAATGTGTACGTGCAACACGATGGAATAGCGTGTTTATACACATATCTATTTATATCTATGTATATCTATGTACATCTATGTACATCTATGTATATCTATATCTATATATATATATCTATATATCAAATGCATAAGCTGCTTTTGAGCAGCAAATCTGTAAAAGTTGCCCTCCTACTATGTTTAGTGTTTTCCAATATAAGTTTACATGAAACGAGAAGACAGCGATTCATATTATTTCACATAATTTCTTTTCATGTCAAAAGCTCCTAGATGAAGTAAATATCAATTTGCTATATTTCATTCCTTTTTTTTTTTCTTTCCAAATATTTGTCAGCCAAAAAATTTTATGTTGAGAAAAAAAATGAGAGAAAGAGAGAGAGATAAACAAAGGAAATAAATAAATTAACAACATTGTTCCTCTTCTCCCTGTGAGTGACATTCAGGCCTGGTAGTTGAAAGAATATCGCCCTTCACATAATTATCACTGATAGAAAGGCTTTTACTTATATCAAGAAAGAGAAGAAAAGAGACTGCATTCATGTAGATATTCAATGCCTGCTATTGTACGGCCTCTGATAAGAAATACACTGGAAGACATCACTGTGCTTTACTATAATGTACGGAGATTGTGTGTTTTTTGCATTATCAATCACACTTCTTTTTTTACCTAGAAATGATCGCTTCTCAGTTGGTGGCAAGAAAAATTCTCTTCTATCCCAAATTAAACAGAACAAAGGCCAAACTACATTATAAGATTCCTCAGATAAGCTTTTCAGAATACCATCTGATAGTTATCACATTATACAGAAGTAGAAGCCTGTGTTTGCAGTGAAAACAAATAACCAAAAACTATAACAGAAAATTCCCAAAAGAGGTTTTAAATCTCATACTCTGCTCAGGCATAGAGTACTTCACAGCAGGTGCTCCACAGCTTCACAAAGATATGATGAAAAATTTATGGAATGGGGCAGGAAAAAAATTTGAAGCAAATTTTCTCACTGTAGTACAGAAATATTTCTTATTCATAAGTGAAATCTATTATTAAAATGGTCAACATTGAACAAAGAAACATTTTGAATGGCATGATGTGTAAAAAACACAAAAACTCCATGTAGTATTTAGCAATGTTGCCTATATATATAGATAAAAATGATTCCACATCTTGACTTAATTTTTACAATAAAATTTACTCTTCCTATAAACTCTACTTCATTGCCTCTGTGAAAAGCAAGAGCTGACGGTTCAAATTTCTTACTTTCACTTCTTCATTTGTTCCATTCTCAAGATTTTAAATTTCTGCTTTGTCATTTATACAAGTGGTCCAAAAACTTTAGGCCCACGACCCGGGATCTTCCATGATGACCCACCAATCTGCCCCCCCATCTCCTTGTGATGGTTGCTCATCAAAGCTAGCATGGACTATGCACTCGATATTAAAAATAATAACTTCATGGATCTTCTTCCGCAAGCTCTGAAAAATTTAGATGAATTTTGCAACGACTGGATCATTCCTGAGACCCCCCATCCCCCCCCCCAAAAAAACATGTTCCAGTCTACTTTTGGGTAGCGTCAGCTACTGCGCAGACTGCCAATTTATACGACAAACTAGCAAAACACCTTCCATTCATTCACGTCTAATGACTTATGCCATCGACCTGTAGATCAAACAAGCTACTTTTTCACATAAAATTCTGACACGTTCTACGTAGCCCCACTGCTCGGATATCATGAACACCTATCAAATTGCAAACAACAAAAATTCTATCTTCCCCGCTACTTAAAATTTCCATATTGCCCAAGCCTAGCTTTGGAATAAAGCTACTCATAATAAAGTACCAGCAAAACTGAAGTTCACCGTTGACCTGAATTACTGCCTCGTCTGTTGACATCTACTGCGTCAGCCTGTGTAGATACCACATAATGCTTGCAGAATGGAAGCCAATCAGCAGCATGTCTGCTTGTTTGGTATATATCTACTGCTGTGAACCTTCGTGGTACCTTCCACGAATCCACACATCAAGGGGGTGTGTTCATCACGCTGAGCAAAGTTGCACAATGAAATTTCCTTAAACCCAATCAGAATGAACGATCAGTCGTATCCGATAGATGGCTTCACAGTACCTTTCGCATGGTAGTGTGAGGCACGTGTAAGCAATAATTCATTTTGAGATGCTTGTCTGAAGTTATCTTATCTTTTGAGAGAGTTTCTTACCAGTAGTCTCAGATGACTTGTAGATTACTTCTGATGCTATAGAGTGCTGGACGGAGGACTGGACACTCGATTCACCGGATGAGCTATTCAGGGAGGGGCAAATCTCGGACAGGCAGCCGTTGCTCCACTTGTTGCTGAATTCTGTACTGATACTGGACTCGTCTGTGAAAGCTATGTCATTGCTAAAACTCTTCCTGACCTCAGCATAGCTGCAAGTAAATATGGGAAGAGCGTGACTTTTAGCGATAGAAAAACATAAACAACACAAACAAGAACACATGCAGGAGCATGACAAGTTTATCTAAAGATATGAAGACGTAAAAGTGTAAAAATTGTCTGACAACCATAACCTGACACATTTTAGAAACACTAACAAAATATATAGCAGATTTCTAACGACTGGTAACAGGGGGGGTGGGGGAAGGGTCAGAGCTTATGTACAAAAAATTTTGTTAAAACATACATTTATAATTACACAAGCAATGGATAAGTAATGGACTCCTATTTGGCAACTCAAGTGTTCAGAGTTAGAAATTACCACTTTACAAAGGTAGTGCTTGCCAGTCAAGCAACATATATACAACACGCCAACCGTTTTCATTAAAAAATTTAGTACCTTGCCATTATCTTATGTGAGCAAATCTTCAACTCTTATCAATTTCCATGGAAACTTATCTTTACTTCTCAATCTCATACTTACTGAAATTGAAATCCAAACAGCTTTATTAGAAAACCAGATCAACTTACACATTCATTTTGAAAACGCACAAAAAAAAAACAAAAAAAAAACTTTCTCATTTTCAGATCAATTTTTAATAACATCTCTTGAAACAATAATTCAAAGGAATAAGAAAGTAGAAAGAAAAACAGCCCTGAGGCTTTAGTGATTCCTCAGCTTGAACAATGTCAGGACAGGTGTCATCTGATTGATGACTTATGTAGAGTTATTCACAGTTATTCCTGAAGCAAAAAATACAACAAACAAAAAACAAGCCAACCCAGCTTACTTCATATTTATTCAACTTAGGGAACTCTGCTACTCTAGTAATTCCCACAATGATCCTCCTCAAGTGACCCTCTGGTCCCAACCCTCCCCCCTCCCTCCCCCTCTCTCACTTTAAAAGCCTCATCTTTCTTTTTTTGTCAATAGAAATTGGGCACAAATCTTACCTGACGACGCGATGAGTACAGACTATAAATTCAGGTTTAGAGTTCCACTGGTTGTATGTTATGAAGTACCTCGTTTGAAGCCATATCCATTCTTGGCCTTTAGTTAAGTACCTATAGTAACAAGAAGTCCCTTCCCCGGTCTGCATTACTAAAAACAAAAACAGTTAATTCATTCTTTAAACCTGCAGGGTATGCTTCTTCTATACCCATAGCAACAAGAAGTTCCTTCCCCAGTCTGCATTACTTAAAACAGAAACAGTTAATTCATTCTTTT
>KN886248.1:13610-29228 GCA_000934455.1 Apostichopus parvimensis
AGTCTGCATTACTTAAAACAGAAACAGTTAATTCATTCTTTTAACCTGCAGGGTATGCTTCTTCTATACCCATAGCAACAAGAAGTTCCTTCCCCGGTCTGCATTACTTAAAACAGAAACAGTTAATTCATTCTTTAAACCTGTAGGATATGCTTCTTTTATACCTATAGTAACAAGAAGTTCCTTCCCCTGTGAGCATTACTACAACAACAAAAACAGTTAATTAATTCATTCAAACTGTAGGATATGTTTCATCTATTTACAAGTTGTCAGGTTATGTAGTCGACATAAAATTTCATGGAACCTTTCTAAAAGGAAATCTCATATGAGAGCATTCTTTTGAGTTAAACATTGTTTTTTAATGTTATACGATTAATGTTAGATTGAAAGGTCAAGTTTAATTTCAATCCATATTGAAACTATGTTGTACTGTTTTCCCAACACCTTCTTTCTTTTTTTTTTCTCTTATGATTTCATCATTAAAGCAAAATATTGGAACATGAGCCAAGTGTTAACTGACATGTTTATGAAGTTTAAAGACAATTTAAATAACCAGGACAAGAACAACACACTGCAGCATGTCAGGTTTTGATCATAACACCCAACGTAGCTTTTACAATCTTTCACAAGACAATTATCAGAATATGCACTGACCTTTACAAAGCATTTTAGGTCTTCTTCTTCAAACATTTTGTGGGTATTACTAAGGGATTTGTTATTTATTCTAAATGGTTAGAACAACAGCAAAAATTTAATTCTCCATAATAGGAAAGGAATATCTACAAAAATAGAAAAGGCCACATATGGTGCTATAAGCAGTAGATTTCTTCTGCGGCTTCTAAACTTGATGAAACAAAGATCTGTTCAAAGCGGCATAAGGTGCAAACTCTACCACCCCCTCCCCACCCCCACCCCCTCCCCACCCACCTCCCCATCCCTTATAAGAATTGGCTTATCTCTGACATGACTATCGCTACTTACATGCTTCATGACACTGAGTGAGTTTTTCCAAGTCGTCGTGATGGTAGTAGTCATAGACAGACGTTCCTAGTACTTCAAATGGTAGATAACCTAAAACCGGAGGTCCCCTGTGGCAGTAGAAACAACAGTGACAAATAGTGGAATAGTTGCAGCTCACTGATATATATATATAAACATATATATATATATAAACATATATATATATACATATACATATATACATATGTATATGTATACATTCCATGAGGTGGGGGCACAATTGATATCACATACACCATGTTTATATTCCACTATATGGTCAGCCTAAGCTGTATTTGGGCATGGAACAGATGTACTGAATGTTGCAGCAATATTGATGAAAATGTGTATTAGGCAAACGCAACAAACCAAACCATTTCAACCCAGCCACACAAGAGATAATAAAACCAGAGCCATTGAATTCCAATTTCTTTTCCTGGGCTAGATCCACGTTTACACGGCCCAGAGATTTGGGGTTGAACACGGTGCTCTTTCTCAAGTGAATACGGTCGCTTGTGTCTAATATCAACGTTGGCTATAAATGTAAAATGGAGGTCAAAGGTCATCGCTGATTCCAGCTCAACGGTGAGCTGCATTTACATAACAAATGAAACATGGAACACTGGGTCAGACTCTCCCTCGGCCTAAGAACAGCTTAACGTTATATCTCACCTCTGATCTAAGAATAAAAATTTCCAATCTAGACTGTGTCTGGACGCGAATTCCTTTTCTTTCTCCGTGGACATTGCCATCTCCCTTGTGAGCTGAGAGTTTTGTAACCGCACCGTGGCTACAAAGCAGCACTGCTCTTCCTGGTCACCCATGTCGAGCAACTTAGCTGCAAAAGGTCAAAACAAGCAGCAAAGAATATAAATCAACTGTGGCTTTTTTGTGTTAACTTTGAAATGTCTGGTATCATTTTTTTTTAATTCAGTAAAACATTTTTCTGTCTGCATTCATATAGACAATGGGTTATGTGCTGGACACCTTCATGTGAAAAATTTAATTTTAAATTAAAGCTGTGAAAAACATTTGGTTAGAGAATATAGGGAAACAGAGGTAATATAATAGTTTCAAGCATTCATAATTTTACTTTTACTTTGGGCTAAGGTGGGCTTTCTTGTGGACCTATTTCTCTTGCTGCACCTGGGTCGATTTAATTTAATCCCTTCCAAGAGAAAACCATTTTTTTTGTGAACTGTGGTACTGGACCGAGCAGTTAATTAACATAGTTATTAGCATCAGCAACTGATTGTCCGGGAAGTTGATCCTAGGGGTCAGAAGGGTCAATATCTCCCCCCCCCTCAACGGTTTAAAGTGGGGACAAAAGTAAGATGTTGCCCCTCCAACAATTGCTAGAGGATGCACAATGGATAAAATTATTTCAATAAAGTCCGTTTCGCAATTCCTGATCAAGAATATTCAAACACCTGTATGGAATAGACAATTTTCAGACAGCTTGTTCCAAAGTCGTGTATATCATGCCACCAACAGATGTTAATGTAGGTCAAATTGTTTCATTTATTGTCAACTTACAAATACATATAGGCCTACTTGATGGTATTCCATGAAATTACTGGCATAAATACAATTGTTGACATCAGACCTCTTTATCATATAAGAGAAATAAAACAATCAGCCTCATATGTTGTAAAATTCTGTGGATTTTTAATATTTTGACTTTTGAATTCCACCAAAGGTTGAGAATGTCCTGAACCCATTTAACACATTAATGTCAAGCACGAATTTACGGACAGCACTTTACCTTCCCTTGAGATGTCTTGCTGAGAACTAGGGCAACATCACCCCCCCCCCCCCCCCCCCCCCCCCCCCCCCCCCCCCCCCCCCTCCCCAACCCACACAAAGGTCACACGACAGCCCACTTATGATAATCAGCCATGAAAAACAATTTTTTTTAAGATGATTTGGTTTTATGTAGCTGCTAGAAAAGAACAGTTGATAGAGACTAGAAAGCCAGCTATTTGTAAAGGTCTAACTGACAAATAATCTTTGGGCCTTAATATGTCAGGAATGCAACACAACAAGTAGATCTGATAAATAACTGTATTTATAGAGATGTTTTTGTTTTTGTCTTTTATGAGTGGTTTTAAGTGGGAAGCATTACCTGACTTAACTTCACCTCTGAGGCACATTTCCAAAGAGATGATCAATGTTGCTGGGAGCAAACAAGCAGAATCTATTCCAACAATTTGGTAAAAACCTGCAAATTTTGGAATGGTTTACCAGGGGAATGGTGTGTTTGAAGGTATGTACTACATGACAGATCAAGAAGAACATGCAGGCGAAAGTTTAAATGGAGCAAGGATATTTTATGATGTTACCTGTTTGGTTTATAGCTACAATAACATCATCTCATAATAACTGTTTGCAGAAACTTAAGTCCCCACTGTGATGTAAGGAACATGCATCACTGAATGGATGGCTGTTGTAAAATGATTCGTAATCGGTACTTGTAGCTGCATTACTAAATAAAGGATAACCTCGCTACATATTAAAATGATGCATTCTAATAAGGATAACTTCAATGCAAAGGAATAGGATAACGTTAATGCATATTAAAAAGCTGCATATTAATTAGCATAACTTCAATGCATATATTAAAAAGCTGCATATTACTAAGGATAAACTCAATGCAAATTAAATGTGTACATTAATAAGGATAACCTTGCTACATATTAAGAAGTGGCATCTTAATAAGGATAACCCTGCTGCATATTAAAAGCTGCATGTTTATAAAGATAACATTGCTGCATATTAAAAAGATGCATATTAATAAGGAAAACCTTAATGAAAATTAAAAAGCTGCATACTAATAATAATAAGGATAACCAGAAACGAAAAGGTTCAGTGGTTCCGATTCTTGAACATATTCATAGTGTGGTAAGCCATACATGTTAATATTCATGAACCTGTGCACACCAAAATGAAGAGGATTATCCATTGAATATTGCGGCAACATATAAAGGAAGTTACCAGGAATCAGTTATCATGTTGACAAAGTCTATTTACTGACTTAGTATAACCAGAAAGCCAGTTGGCTTTGTGATTCCTTGCCATACAAAGTGCTCAAGAAGCTGTCAATAGGTCAATGCCCTTTAATTTTGAATAAAAGAAAAGTAATATTTTTGTTGATATATTACACAACATCTTATCACGCCAAGAATTCTGTTAGCTTTTTTTTTGTATTTCTCATTGCTTTATGATGTATGGTCAGTGCGTAACTAGTAACAATCTGTTCTAATCTTCTTTAATACTCACATATATATATAGTTATAACATCATACCATTGTCCTAATCCCAACTAGTTCCCATAGTTACGCACACTTTATCATTGATTAGAATATTCTTCACAAATTATACGCACTTGTGTCACAGTCACGTCGGTCGTATATAGATATATATCGAGATAGCAAAAACGTCACAATTCCTTGTCAAAAATTTTAGGTTGAAAAATAAGTATTGTATAATTGAGTCTGTATGCATTTAAACATGCGTTGTTGACACAACAACAAGATTGAGTAATTGATAATTACGCATCTATGGAAGATCTCAGCGTGAGAAAGGAAGCCTTACTTTTTTTTAAAATAAACTATTCTACATTGTGTGAAAGAATCTGTGTCTGTAATTGCAAGCAGCTAATTGTTGTTTTCATATGAGTTTGGAATATCTTTTTCCAACAAATGATGAGTGTACTGCATAGCAACCACACTCTATTGATAAATATTGTCGTCATGGGAACTGGGGATCACGCAACAATTTCATTCTATACAACCGAAAGAAGCTACAGGGGAAGGGATTTCATGGAAAATGCTGCTTTTTCTAATTTAAAGGAAAAAAAAAAATTGCTGTTTTTGGCCAGACTTTTCTCTTTTTTTTTGCCCCGGCCAAGGAAACATCAAGTTCAAGAATGATGTACTTCTTGAGTATCGTGTTTACAAGATTTTCAGACTTTTGACCCCAAATGACTTTTGACCTCCACAAACTTCAGTAGGGTTCCTCTACTCAAAATGGGACATCACCATGCCAAGAATGAGATTCGTCAAAGCTCATCTTCTTGAGATATCGTGTTAACAATGTTTAAACAATTTGACCTCTGGTGACCTAGTATAACCTTTGATCCCGGTCAAAAATGATAGCAGCCAAGAACTCAATATGGTGCATCTCCATTTTGAAGTTTGAAGTCCAACCACCTTTAGAATATTGAGTTATCGTGTTTACAAGCCAAGGAGCCATCATGACCCGCATCATGGCCTAAAGGATTCCCTTTTGCTTTCAGCAAGGAAGCAAAATAAGTCTTGAGAGGCAACTGCAAGGGTTTCCAAACCAAAGGAACCAGTGTTCTGGTGAGCTCCATTTAGTCATCATTTATATGCCATGAGCTTCCCAGGGGTCAATCTGGTCACTAATGAATGATTGGTTTCTCAACCATTGCATTGTTGTTCACTTCTTCTGGGAAGAGAAGAATGGAAGGTGTCCTTTTGCAAACAGATGACGGGCAGAACTATTATTAAACCTGTGACTCCTTTGCTGTCCAGGGAAGTTGTTGTGCATAAAGGTCTTGATCCTTTTGTCAAATAAGATGCTCTTTGCTAAGAACAGTAGAGTATTGATCAGCTGATACCAGAAGAAGATGAGCTTACAACGTCTCGTCCTGCAGTGTACTTTTTGAAGTCTGAGAGACCCTCAGAACTTTTTGTGAGTTCGGCCAAGCAGCCATTGTATTAATCTTGATCAATTTCTTGGTTAAGATCATGGATAAACAGCACACCACTCACAATCCTTTAATTATGTGCAGTATCTATGCCATTTCCAAGGGGCTCATGCTACTAACTTGACGTGACAGTAGGGGAGTGGAACAAGTTGCTTGGTTTTCATGCCCAGGCTTTTTCATCTTTGCTGCCTTACCTTAAAGAGTATCTTGATCAAATTTTCAAATGATATATGATTATAAAATCATCATTATAAAATCATTAAATCATAAATTTATAAAATCATGTAGGATTGTAATTCTGTATTAAGCTTGATTTGTCATGTTCTTTATACATTTCATGTTCAAAGTAACTGTTGTTGATAGTACTTTAGGTCAAATAAAATTTTGCATTTTGTATGTGATTGATACTTTGGTCTCTATCTCTTGGGGTGACATAACGAGAAAGGAAGAGAATAAACAAAAACCATGTTTGCAAATGTTGTGATCCAACAGGGTTCAAGACATAAAGCAACCAGAAAGCCAGTGGGTTTATTGTGATTCCTTGCCAATTGAGATTATAATCCCAAGCTTTCGTAATTGTAGATTAAATTAATCAGCAAGGTTCTTTCACTGACTGTGGACATACCTACTAAATATGTTAACTTACCATGTTTACAAGTTATTTTTAGCAAAAATCAACTCAAGCCCTAATAAATGTGCATAATATCACACTGAACATTATCATGTACCCGCTATCTACCAACACCTTCACACAAAGTATGATTCAATTCTGAAAGTGTTTACATTTGACCCTGTGATCTCATTAATATTCTTGAGATGAGCGCCAAAATCAAAAGGGCTCTTCTACCCACTATGGCGCATATATGTACTAAGTATGACTTCAATCCAACTTGTCATTGTTCAGTTACCATGTTTACTAGCTATTTTAATGAAAATCAACTTAAGTCCCGTCCCCTCATAAATATATGCATCATATCAACCTGAACATATATCACAATGTACCTGCTATCTACCAACATATTAATACCATGTAAAAATAAATTCTAACTTTTGGATGCAGAGTTATTAGCATTTTGAAATTTTTTACAATTGACCCCATGACCTCATTATTATTCATGAGATGAGCACCAAAATCACAAGGGTTCTTCTACTTAGTATGGCGCATCTATTTACCAAGTATGACTTCAATCCAACTTGCCATTGTTGAGATATCGTGTTCATGAGCCAAGGGCGTCAAATACACACACACACTTGCAATCACCATCGCATAGATTCCTTGAGCCTTGGGGCAAGGATTCAAAATACCAGAAGGCCCACAGGTTTAGTGAATCCCTGCACAAATTTTATTGAGGACGTGCAATAACTGCACGCAGACAAGCCTCTTGTCCTTCATGAGGTCCGTCCGGCCCGCATACCCAAATGAATCTCAAATTGGAATTATAATGGTTACAATGGTTGCCCTCTGTCAACTTCAAATGAACTCTGACCTCTATTGAGAAGAGCACAATTCTTGTACTCAATGAGGGGGAATCCTCGTACTAAGTGTGAAGCTCACCCCAGCTTCACTCTGTTGAGTTTACGTTTTCAAGTATTGACTTCTATCCAATCGCACCAATTTCAGAGGAATTACTGCGCTGGACAAGGTGACTCTACCTAACATACACAAACACACCCACGCGGGCAAGCCGCACATCCCATTTCCATCGCATGCATCGATTCGTTTTGTCCTTCAGCGTGGAATCTAAATGCTGCCAGTCATACACAGAGTAGACACATAATCACAGACTGAAAACAACTGTCTGCAAACTTTTTGGAAACCTTTTTAAAGTCCAAACATTTGATGTGTCACAGTGGGTAATTGTGACATAAGACCTGTTCATTTCGACAAACTGCTTATCAACAGAGAAATTGCTCTGTACAGGATGTTTCATCTCTTAATTTTACAGTTAAGAGGGAATGATGTTTTAATCCTAGGGGGGATCTTCTTCAAAACTACAATAACGAGAGAGAGAAAGAGCGAGAGAGAGGGAGAGAGTGAGCGAGCGAGCGAGCAAATTAAATAGAAATATGGCACAGGATAAGAAGATTGCAAAATAGCACAAAGGAAAATTGAACACAAAGTTTGGCTAGGAATTTTACTACAGTAGTTAGTTCACTTCTCTTCTTTTGCACAAACTGTTGTATATATGGTGCATGGCATAATGTTCTCTGTTTTATCAATGAAGATATCGGGCGTAGCATTATGGGCAGCAAATTAAATAGAAATATGGCACAGGATAAGAAGATTGCAGAATAGCACAAAGGAAAATTTAACACAAAGTTTGGCTAGGAATTTTACTAGTTAGTTCACTTCTCTTCTTCTGCACATACTGCTATATATATGGTGCATGGCATAATGTTCTCTGTTTTTTCAATGAAGAAATCAGGCGTAGCATTATGGGCAGTGAATATTTCTTGGAATTTTATTTACTGGAATTATTGATGCTGCACTGAGGTTAAAAAAAATACTAAATGTTGTTGGTTATGATCTGAGCAAAATTAAAAGAATATCAAAGCTGAGGTTTGTTTTTTAAAAAACTACAACCCTTGTGTTATGAAGATTGATAAAACTATCTGCTTCATAGCTTATTACATTGTTCAAATATAAAAATTAAAAACCATTTATTAAGTTCATTTGCATGATAATTATGCTGTACATGCTGTACATGGACTAGCTCTATATCTAGGTCGTAACTGCTTATATGTGATAACCAATAAATAATAGAGAGTATGAGGCTTTTTCCATTATTTTAATGTGATGTAATGTGATGTAAATTAATGTGAAATTAACTTATATATCCATTCTTAGAGAATTAACTGCATGAATTTCAAGTCATTGAAACACTGATGGAAGTTGGATCAATGCTTTGCTTTTTCTTCATGCTCTGTAGTAAATTTTCATTAAACCCACAACACCATATTGAGCTTAAAAACTCTTGGGTGATTAACTAATGTCAAATATTGTACTAGGGACATAGGGTTGACCATATGAAACTTTCTCATTTCTAATATGTACAATAATCGGTACGATTTGTAGTATTAATCCTATTCATTCATAGCAAGCCCCTTATGTCAACCTTTTTTTTTGTGAGTGTGATTGAACCCTCATTTTCAAATGATGCCTTGACAACAAAGTTGAAAGGTATTGTTGGCTAATCACTACTTCACCTTCCTAAAATTTTTCTTTGTTTTGCTCACAAACTCACATAATGTAGGTTGAATTCAGTAGGTTCCAAGGTTACCAAACCCTACTGTGATATGCAGGTAGGTTTCAGTCCAACATTTTTTGGCATTACTAAATAAAACTGCTTCCAGATTACCTGAAGAAAGGCTACTTGTCAGAGGAGGAGCAGTCTCTTTGAAGACGGTGTACAATGTAGGGGAAATATTTTAGTCTTTTCTATGTTATGTTATAGCCTTATCTTTATTCTTTTCTATTGTTTTGCTTCCGTTTATTACTGTAATTTTTACGTTAATTTGTAAGTTTGAATGATTCTGATCGAGCGATGTAATTTTTTTGCAAAAGAGTTAAAAATCGATGTAAACTCCAAATCTGAAAGTGAGAAACTTTATGTAATTGCAACCTATTGGCTGCTCCTAGCAAGTAATTTTAACCCTATGAACTTTATCCAGATTTGATATCATCACTATCATCGCTACCTAACGTCACCATCACCATTATCAATGTCTTGTTCTAATTCTTCTTGTTGCTGTGTTATCCATAATACTGTGTTTCATCCATTTATTCAACATTTGGCATCCAATTAAAAATATCACAATATCATGTTGCATTTTGATAAAAATTGATCACATGTGGTAATTTACATTAACATATACATATCCTCTTCTGTCACTGAACAAGAGCTGTGCCAAAAAAAAAAAACAAAAAAAAAAGATGTTATTTTTTATTTGATCCAGAGATGTGTGTTTTCATAAATTTTGTTTTCATAGGCTCAGCCAACTTCAGTTACAGTACAAGCACTTTTGATTATTTTTTTTTGTAGCAAATAAGTCTGGAAAGTTAAAATTGTAGGGCCACAAATTAACCCTTTTAGTGACAAACTTGGTCAGAAATGAAGTTACCCCTAAATAAAGGTGAAAGAACTTTACTCCCGCTATTGTTAACTTTTGTAGACAGAATAAATCTCCCTCTTAATAATTAATGCCATAAGACACAACTGATCTTTAGATAAGGATTATAAGACAGAAATGCTCTTGCACAGTTAAACGTAAATGAATAAGTTATAACACTAGCAAGCTGCTTGAATACATGTTTTCAGAAATAACAGCATATCATTGAGATATTGTTTTGTCCGGAGGTAATTAATACACAGGAGCCGCAAGGCTGCATAAAACTCAGCTTAGCTTCTATGTGAGAATTCTGTTTTGATACGCAATATTTCTGAGCAGTTTATCCATTTGTTTGTGTGAAAAATATGAGACATAGGCGAGATTGATAACAGTGTCACTGCCTGTCGTTCCATCTCTTGTATTCCTTGCCTTATTACTCTATCTTAGCAGACATTGTTTGTTAGAAGGGTTAGAAAGATGTATTCCTTCAAAGTGGAAGCACTTGTCACTTATTTTATGCAATCTATCGTTGTACTTATTATTAGCGATAAACTATGCCCAACAGTATATATGCAGCACTGTTTGGTTTTCATTCATGCAATGTTAGAACGAAAACGAAAAAAAAAAAAAAAAGCAGTATTCCTCTGCTAAATCTGCTAAAGTGTTGTGGATATCACATTTGAATTGTGCTGAACTAGATAGGAAGCCTGAATAACAACTAAATATTTTGACTTGATCAAGTCTCCCAGAGGTGGAATTATTTCCCAAATTGATGGGAAAACTTAAGATGGAAGACATTTCGCTACTCACATCGAAATACATAGTGGTCATGAATTATAAATAGTTTGAAAAACAAATTTCGTGACCATTGTTTATGATTTTCTGTGGCCTACATTTTATCATAACTGGAAACTCTATAGAAGGCCCTGTTCTGAGCCCTCAAATGACCACAAAAATATTTTTTCCTGAACAACTTTGGTTCACCACCATTCAAAAGTTATATCCACAACATTTCAGCAGATTTCGACAAACACTCCAGGAAGAGTAGCAATTTTAAGTTTTCAGAAAATGACCTCTCATGACCTCAAATGAACTTCAATTTTATATAATATGATCACATGTATGAAAACTTAATTTGCCAAACCAGACATAATTTCAACCATATCGAATGAAAAGTGACGAAATTGCAGTCATTCAAACACAAAGGTTAGAGTGACAGAATTTTGGTAGAATCACATGAATGCTACTCTCGGCTGACCTTAAAATGCAAAGCGCTGGATTCTCCCCCCTCCCCCCCCTCATCAATGAGCAAAGAGTAATTAATGACAAAACAGTGTTTCAAATAGATGTCCTTTGAAGAAAATAACCTTCATTTTGTGGTAAATTATTCCAAATAAACTCACTCCTCAAGTTAAACCTCAAACCTTGCATTTTAACCTGTTTCTGAAATTTTCGTGTAAAAGTGACTAAATATTGGCAACATTTGCGACATTGAACTTATGCCATATGGAGAATAAGCACAGTAGGCTATACCAGTGATTCCAAACTCCTACTGTATATAATGCTTTTTGAAACAGCGCAGGTACAGTGAAATGGGCAGTGGCGTCAGATGCACGAGGTGGCACTTAGCACTCATGGCAGTCATTCCAGTGTGGCGAGCTATAATTTCACTGAACTGGAAAATGTTTGCATCAACAATTTTAACTCACATTGTAGTTAAACTGTATTTAAGAAATATCTTCCCCGGATAGAGTACTCAGAGAGATCCCATTGCGAAAATGTGCTCCATACAAAAAGGCATGGTGAATATATCATTGCTCGCAAACTGATCTTTGCCAAGGTGGTTAGGCTAATTATTTGTACACATGTGTTAGAATCTAGCTAACTTGCATCACAGAAAGATACCAAAACTATTTTTTAGTCTGAGATAATGCAAACCCTTGACACAGTCTAAATCATGAGAATAATTGCCCTAGCATCTTTTGTACATGTTTGTATAAGAAATGCTTGTACTGGTAGTCTCTGTTGGATTGGAATTGGCTTGCCTTTGTTATGCTAATTGAGTTGCCTAATATCATACTTTTTTTGTGCTAGGTTGTTGTCATTGTCATATATGTACTGGAATGGGATTGAATTTAGAAAAGGTGTAGTGGAAATATTTTCCATTGAACAAATGCCATATCTCACATGTGCAGGGAAGCATTTTATCAACCTCCAAATGGATTTGGCTTTTCTTGTCTGTTTTCATTAGATTTGCAAAATTTCTAACACAAAAGAGACTTCCTCATTAAGCAAGCAGCTGAACACCATCTGGTTTCAATGTACACAAACATGTCCTCATGAATGTAATGCCTACTGAAGATTACTGAGATGATAAATAAAGTGTAACCAATGGGCTTTGCTATTTAGAAAAAAGAAAACAAATCTGAACAGGTCAGTATCACTAATATTACATTACCATGGACTATGGCTAATATAACAGTACATTTCCGACGGAATTTGAAGTTTTAACAATGATTTTGTGCAGGTACTAGTTCTGCGAAAATTACTTGTTCATATCTTCAGTTTATGCTTGAATATATAATGGTACAGTCCATCTGGTATAATTGTGTGCCTGAAAACGATCTGACAGTCAATCAAAAGCTGATCAAGACAAGACATTAATATTTACAGTAAGTTTCCTCAAAAAGTTTCCAGGATTCCCTGCCCCTGCCCGTTATGGTCATCAGAGATATTATACTAAACCTGTCAACTAATCTTCTTTCTACCATCTCAGAAATTGCACTGGCATTTCAATACAAGTTAATCATGAAAGAAAGTCATTGATTTGTCCATATACCTATTGTTAAACTGCATTTCTTATGCGTTTCCATCATTTAGTAATGTATGGGTTTTGTTATACCTGGTCACTATGAACAACAAGGAATTCACTTGTCTGCGACAAACATTGTTCGACTGTCCGACCATGGTTTTTAGCATATATACCATTCTAGTACAGGAAACTTGTAGTACTGTAACCTGCAATGTAAGTTGCTGAACTTACAACTATTACAAGGGGAAAGATACTGTTGACTAGAACAGGCTTGCAATAGTGATCCAAGGATTGTTGTTGAGTGGAAATAGTTTTCTGGTAAGTCCTACGAGTCTGCAAGCTGTGATAATGTGAGAACGGCAAGTTGGCCATTACAAGTTGGAGAGTACTGCTGAAAACCCTTAAACCAAGACAAAGCAGACAGCAATGTCAACTTCCAACCAAACCTTACTCCATACCTCACCCTCCTAACCTCCTCCCCCCCCCCCATCCCTTCCATCCCTTGACTTACCCCTGAATACCCCCTCTCATCCCTCCCCCAGCCTCCCCCCCTCCCCCCCCCCCATCCCCACTGCAACTATCTATACCACAAAATCTGTTTGGTATATAATGTTACTTACCTTCTGAATTTTTAAAGAATGAGAAGCTGCCATTAAACCTGACAGCTTCATATTGCACTTTTTCGTTTGGCTCCAGAGAACCCTTCCTAATTCTACACAGAAAGTTATATCGTTTATCCCTCAGTACTTTTGGTTCATCCTTTTTGGCGTCAGCCTCCATGAGAATTTTAAAAATTTCCGGCCTATCGTCTTCGTGTACCAGTTCATATATAGTGGAGGACTTTAAATCTTTCTGTATGAGCAAAAAAAGGAAAGGTGATTATGGTTTAAACATTAAATAAATCATAATAATATTTGCTTTTTATGTAGCACTTTATACCAGTGATAGGTCTCAAAGCACTTTACAGACGTTATATTACCCCTGGTCAATGATAACCTGTCCCAGAGACAATCCCTCCAGTCGGCAGCAGTTATATACTGCGCCCTATGACAAGTTCCCTCACAGGTACCCATTTAACCTCTGGGTGAAGAGAGGCAAGTGGATAAAGCATCTTGCCCAAAGACTCAACGTAATGAACTAGGCAGGAATCGAACCAGCAATCCTCGGATCACGAGTCGGACGCCTTAGCCAATTGGCCACCACGCTCTCGTGATCGTAAATGTGATCAATAAGAATCATACAGTATCACATTTTATACACAACTGGTTCTGTTCTTAACAAGTACAACTGCACAACTGCACTGACGCAAACTTCATCCTCATTAGGTTTCAGTCTAAAGGACAAAGCTTTAAAAAAAAAAAAGAGAGAAAAGGCTGCAGCAGCTGCAAAATACCCTGCAGCAGGGCTGCATGTCATTCAATGGAGATTATCTTGGCAGACCTGCAGTGCTGCCTTTTGTGTGAAACTGCACAGCACAAATAATTTATGTTCTACACAGCCTGGCTACAGGATGCTGCAGCCACCTCATTCTACTAATTTTGACAGAGTGCCTGAGGTAACCTACTGGTGGAGTATGCAAGGATTAATTAAGAGAGACGGTCAAATTAGCTTGTTGATTCTTTTTCCTTTTCCCTTTCTATGCTTTCCTTTTTTTCTTTGTTTTTTTTTCCTTCTTCTATTTGTAGTATTGTCCACAACTGTGTGCAAACGTTGATGCCCCCTGACCTTTCCCCAATTACACAAAATAAATGTAATGTTTTATATCTTGGGGATTTTCCACCCACACGTTCCTTTTAAAATTAAGCCAACTATAATGGAATCTTCTACCAGAAAATGAAAATAAAAGCTCAGATGTCACATGGTGCTTTTTGAGGCATATTGATACTATCAAGTAGTAAATTAACTCCATTATTAAGAGCTTGAGGGCATCCTGGGCCTGATAGAGTGGTCTAATTCCTTCCAAACTGAATGAAAGAAAAAAAAAATCCAGACTGACCATTTTTCCATGACTGATCATTTGTCTTTAACTGACAATGGAGGTGAGGGGGCACCTTCCCCCCCCCCTGACCCATAACTTGCGAATGCCACTTGATGGATATAACATTAAGTGTTGTACTTGTCGTACTTTAAGCTGTGCAGTGTGATGTCATCAGATTGAGGCAACTTACATAACAAATGCATATATTTAACTTTGTTGTCTAATGCACTATAATGCACTGTAATGCACTATAATAATGCACTGTAATGCACTATAATGCTGAATAGCTGTTGAAGTCGTCTCTCCTGGAAATGCCCTAATTTCTTATGACTTTTCTGAGAATCCCTAAACAGATTGTTTAACCAGGGCTGTAAACTTCAGAGTGCACAATACTGCCTTCACATCCGATATTTCTGTCTCCTGCAATGCATCGACTGTGTCATTGAGTACAAAAAGGAACAGAACATCGATAATTGAAGCAAGACACCTAAAAAAGCTGTCAGTCATTACTGGATAATATAAAATTGGTACCACTTGGGATAATACTTCAAGTGCAGACACAATGCCGTTCTGCTCTAAAGAAATCAACTTGACAATGGTGTTTACGGCTGAATTGGATACAAGACCATGACGATTTGGGCCGTTAAATATAAATGCATATAATCCCCTTTCATCTATCTCACTGTGTTCACCGTGCTCATTAACCTGTCTGTTTTCTGTGCGTGTTTTTGTCCCTTCTGTTACTGTACTTGTCATTTAGCCTCTGAAGAAGATCCTGCTAGGATCGAAACGTCAGGCCAACTTACTTTTACACAAAAATAAATGCTGTGTAATTAGGAAGAGCATTTTAAACCAGAGTTTAATCGTTACAGGTTACCTACTGTAGTGCAATATATAATCAAGATCTTCAGTGTTATACATAAGTTTATCAACAATTTTCAACGAGATAACGCGTCTCTTAGAACTGTTTTGACCATGCAGCCTTGC
>KN886248.1:56236-66239 GCA_000934455.1 Apostichopus parvimensis
TATGCAGACAATATATCAGCCAATTTCCAAGATGCTTAATATGTATGATTCTATATATACTGCTCACAGCAAATGAAAAGGAATGCAATAAAATCTACTACAGTGGCTCTCATAACTACTGTATGGAGTTACTTACTGCCATTAGGTTCTTATATAATGGACGATGCAAAAAATATTACCATCATGTCTCGTACAAATAGATAAATAAATGAACTCAAACAAAAACAATTCAGCAAAAAATTGTACGCAAGAAACAAACACGTGTTGACAATATGCAGGTATCTGTATTTAATACAGTTTGGCAAGAAAAACTGATGTAGAAATACCTTTTCTTATCGTGATGGCCGTGTGCTATAATGCTGATAGTGGTAATTGATTAATCGCCAGTAGTCCCGATTACATTTTGGAAGTTTGATTAATCACGCTTAACACCTAAGTAGTGATTACTCGACTACACATAATCTGCTTTTGAAAAATAGCCTAACCTATTAAACACAACACTAAAGCAGTTTGTCAACAAATATGGCAAAGGTATGTGGTTCTCATAATGCAACACTAGCTCTGTGCTGTGTTAAAATCAGCAAGCACCTGCTCTGGTTAGATTCATGCGTTTACTTGTTAGTAATACGATTGTTCTGCAGTGCAACATTCAGTCCTAGCAATGTTGAATCATTGCACATAATCGCAAATTTGTAATAATTAATCTTTACGATTGCCAAAGTATTTGCCATTTCTTCAAACGTGTTTACAATAACTTCATTACCAACCTGGTTCACATTTACCGGATGTCTGATCGAGTGTGTCAATTGCAGTGTAGTTTAATTTCAATGTGCAAACAATATGCCTGCTATCGCCCTAGGCTAGAGCCTAGCCTAGAACTTTGAACGTCCTTCTACAGAAAACTCTTGCATACTAACCATCACACCGCTGCAAGGTGTTACATCTATTCATTGTTTTACACGTTTGCTTTTATTAGTGCTAGTAGTTGTAGTAGCCTCGTAGATTCATTCGAAAGTTTTTGATATACTAAGAAGGATCGTTAGAAATGTTGCAGATTGAAAGATGTTCACAGGGTTTGCTTGGTAGAAGTTTTAACATGATTTAGACACCACACATTAAGACACGAAAGAATAAATAAATAAAGACCATGGGGAAAGATTTGTTTTGAATGTATTTCTGCAATGTAAAAATGACAGTGATGACGTCATAATGTAACCAAGTAATTGCGAGAAGAGCTATGCGATTAATTGACTACAAAAAATGAGTCGACTATCAGCACTAGTGTGCTTTGGTGGCAAATCCATGGAATTTCCAAAAATGTGTAATACTTACCATGTCATAATAGGTATTAGTTACCCTGACTGTACAGAAATATCATGCAGCAACAATGTGGTTCAATACAGGGAAGGGGGAGAGCAATAACAAAACCTTGTTTTGAAAAGTGGCATACTTGGGTGGGGGAAGGGATTGAAGACTCGCCCCAAACCGTGTGCAGCCATCTGAAAAAGTTAACTTTCTGTTGCTTGCAAGTGCAGACAGTTATGAAACGTGATACCTTAATTGTTATCTTTAGCTGGACCTGAGATGTCCATCGCTGTATGATTTGTATACTGTGCTGTGGGTATTGACTGCAGCTGTATGTACTGACTGTACACTAGTGTCTAATTACCGACCGTAGCAACTGTGTGTGTATTTTCCGGGATCGATGATGGTGTGTAACACTTCTGTTACACCTCATTCGAAACTAGGTCAAAATTACCGGCATTAGACATTTCTTTTTGCGCCAGTCTTCACACCCTTTAAGGTGTGTTATTGGTGGTTGAAAGGCTATGTAAACATTTAACTTCCAAAGAACACTTCTGTCCATATCAACATAACATTTTCAAATACCATTACTTCACTGACCAGTATTAACAGTATCCAATCAAAATACTATGCAAAATGACCTAGCTGCTATACAAGTCCAAAAATGTACATAGCAGTTTTTTACACAGGAACCATATGGTATTTTATATACAGCCAATTTTGAATCTGAAATTTTTTGCAAAATATACTAACAATCATACATGTAGAAAACACCCCAAAGAATCATTCATGAGATGTTTGGCAACCTCTTGTGGGAGTGTTGTGGTCAAGTGGTTAAGGCTAAGGATTAGAGGTTCGAATCCTGGCCAGTTCATTACAATGTGTCCTTTTTCAAGGCTTATCTCCATTGCCACTCTTCACCCAGGTGTATACATGGGGACTTGTGAGGTAACTTGTAAATATGGTTGCATGTACTGGTTTGTGGCTGCACCCTATGGGAAGTCCCCCAAGAGACACACTGATGTGGTACACTGTAGTGCCCCAGGAGGGATTGTTTGAATTGTGCACACTTTGGTGTGTGGTTGTTACAAGTTACCAAATGACAAAGGGTTAGTATTTAAAGTCATGTTATAGGGCCTTAGCCATGAACAATACTGTAAACCTTCAACTTAATCTTGTGAATTTGTATTCTGACACAAATGTTTTTTCTTCTGCACGTTTCCGTATTACCTAACCAAACTATATCCTAACACTGTATGTATATCACAATGAAGTCGAACCAAGTCAGCATTTTCCTAAGCTTCGTTAGTGATTTTACTTTGGTTTTTACCGCAATGGCAAATTACTGTGAACAATGGATTTTATTCTTATTATCTCAGGTCTAAACACTCCCCTGTCACTTAGTCTTCAATTTTAAAGTTTTCTTTAAACTTTCAAAACTCAGAACATCGTGGTTACAACTTGTTCATTTGTTTTAGTACTTTCTTGTAATTTTGTGCATTCAACCTATATCTGTTCAGTAGGCCTACATCAGGGGATTTACACATGATACTGATATACTCACTGAAGTTTTAAGAGTTGAATGAGCCTAGGAAAGTCTGCCATGCTTGTTGTCATGACATGCGTAAGAAATGACATAGGTGTAACTTGTAACTAAGGGTGTGACCTAACGGTTATTTCGCTAACCGTTTAACCGGATCGCTGCCGGTCCGGTTAAACGTTTAAACGCCGTTTTCCGATCGCGGCTGTTTCGACGCACCGTCACTCGACTTTTAATGAAAATAGGACATTATGAGTACAATAATTAAGGGTTTTTTTTCCAACAGGTAGCAATTCAGGCAACAAGACGACGATCAATGTATGTTAATTACTAATTTGGCCCAATAATATTGCGAACATTTCGTGTAATAATTGCTGAAAGAATAACACACGTGATCAGTATTCATGGTCTTCAGAAGTTCAGATCACTGAATTTATATAACTCGGCCTTCGGCAACATCGTAACTTTTGAGAAAAACAATATATTTGTCTATCTATTACAAGATTTTAAGCAAAAACTCCCCTAACTTAGCAGACTTACCCACCTTTCCTGCTTACTCATTAAAAGCCATGTTTAGGAACAAATTACGCACGCACGTGTTGTGCGATGGGTTGTAAAAATCAAGTTGAATCTGGTTTGAGCAGCCTCTGATTTCAGCGACGTCACGTGCCATACAGTACTTTACATTTGATACAAAAGTTACTTCAACAACAGCTTCCCAAAATTTGTGTCGCAGTAGGTTAAGTTTTAACCGAGCAGCATGCACAGTACCATTCATAATTTGCATATTACACCAAAATTTACACTCGGCGTCCAGATGGCTGGAAAATGTAACATCATGTTCAATGTGTTGTGTCGTTTCCATGGTGCGATGAACTTGGACAAGTTCGAATGTCGATGACCTACTTATGTTCTGTGACCAATGTCAGTGGGAATTATGTGTGTAAAATCTCGGGTTTTTCCACATGTTATATATATAGTTTTACATAAGCGGAGCGAATTTTGAGGCGGGTCGTTGATTGTGAGGAAGCACTTATCTAAGCATCAATATTTGTGAAAAATATCGTAAGGTTTTTCAGATATTTTCTTTGAATGTCCCCTCCATATATCTCTCTTTCTCCGTCCACTCAAAGTTTGACATTTACGCTAATTCTGTTAGGGGAAAAATTATCGTAATTATCGAAATATCACGATAATTTTTGAACTATTTATCGTGACGGTAAAAAGCTAATATCTCCCGCAATGCATGCACAGTATAATACCATGTGTGAAAAAAAAATGGCTGTACACGTGCGGACCTGAGAGAGCAAACTGGCCTTGTGTTGTTATTGTTATTACGGTACTTTCTAGAACGACCATTTGCGTCTTTTGGGGTCAACATACTTTCACACAGGATTTTACCATGCCATTGATCGATGTACATGTACGGGTGATATATGTCGCAAATATAAACTGAGAAAACGAATTGACGACACTATCATGAGTTCATGAATATTGGCCTACTACTATAATTATATTGGACACATTATTCATGCCTAAACGTCGTTTTTCTGTTTTTTATTGATAGTTTGCAGTACATTACTCAGTACTTTACATATTTTTAAATAATTTGCATGTTCAAAATGTATTTGATTTTTTATTTTCCGGTTATATGGTTTGTGATTTTCTAAACGGATAGTGCATTTGCGGCCGGTTAAACGGTTAACCGTTTAAACGGTTACACCCTTACTTGTAACAGGGTGCTGCTACAGTTATAAACTTGGAAGACTAAACAGCTTACATCACACATAATAAATGGTGCAGAAGCTACAAAATGATGTTACAGTTTATGAAAGGCTTTTGTCAAAATTGTGTGTGACTGTAAATCACTGCATCACGTAATCCGAGTACACATATGGGGAATTAGCTGGGCACTACTCAGGTGAAAAAGACAGTCTAGACTGTTTTTTTATGACATAAATGAGCGCCAGTTGGGAAGGTATGGGCGCTGTTCTGCGCCTGGATACTTTCACACTTGCTCTTGACATCTAGGCTAGGACTAGTAGTAGCATGGACACTTCAAATTTCGGACACCTAAGCCTTAAAACACCCCAAAACTATATCTTCTGGTATAAATCACCTGAAAATATACTTGATATGGTGGGAGAAGTGTGTTATATAACGATACACGGCCAAACTTTCTTTCCTGCAAACTGTTTTCACGTTGTATTCCAAGAAGATTCTTCGTGATTGTGGAACTGGTATTTCTTTGCTAGAGTATTGCGAATTTCGGACACACAGTCCCACAGTGTGGCGCTGGTGATAAAATTGGTGGCGCAGTTGCTCTTTCAGTAATTATAACAGACTTCATATATCTCCGTCATTTTATCGACAAATATGTAAGTACTTACTTGCACCCGGGTCATTTTGGCGAGAAAATAACTGTAGCTTTGTACTTTTTGGTGAAATTTGGCTCTTCCTGTAGGTTGTCATGGTGAAATCGTGTATTTCTTAGGGGTGTCCGAAATTCGCAGTGTTCCGAAATTCGCAATACTGACTATAGTAGTAGGACTGTAGGACTAGGAGTTGATCTAGATTCATGTATATGCTGATGGTTGAGATTGACTATGTCACAATTGAGTCTTAAAGCTGAATCTTTCGCCGAAATATTCCCAATAGCCTAGATCAAGTTCTAGCAATATTTCGGTTAAGTATATTTTCGATTCAGAAATACGGATAACTAAAGCCTACTGCGGTACTACTAGCTAGCCTACCTTTCCCCTAATTCCCTAAGTCTAACATTACACTAAATTTTAGGTACGTTCACATGATGTTAACTTGTGGCCAGGCCTAAGTTAGGCTACTTACTCATTCTTTCTCCAGGTTGGAATAGAAGAACGCTTGCCGTATTTCATGTTGGGTGTATGACTATTTCATACTATCACCTGTACAATGGGATAGCGTTTTTCTTCCAACTGTTAGCAAGAATATTACGGGCATAAGTTGTTCGTTTGAAGTGCGGTTTTTACTCCGCCAGCCTGGCGTAACACATGCACTGTGTATACTATAAGTTTAGTAAGTACTACTAGCTCTCTGAGCCAGCTACAGTAAAATAGCTATAGTATTGCTACATATGCGTAACACATACGGTTTGGAAGCGGTGAGTGCCTCGGAGTTAGTTCTCCTAAAGTACAGGTCGGATCTACGGAAACGTAGAAAGAACATGTCAATTGATGTTTGAGTAAGATGCAACAATTCGTCAAAATGACAAGAATCAAACAATTGACATTTTGTCAACCAATACCAACTCATCAAAAATCTGAAAATTAACACTTTGGCGTGATGCATTAACTCTTCAAAGTGGTAAAAACCTGAAAATTGACGCTGTGACTACCATACTATTACAGACTATCATACCAACTCATCGATATGACAAAATCTGAAAATTGACGTTTTGTCGAGATGATAATAATAATAATAATAATAATGATAACTATAATCATAATCATAATGATAAAACGTTTATTTTCCGATTTTTGTCATTTTGTCAATATTCATATTTTGGCCATTTTGACTAATTGGTATGATTTCGTCAAAACGACAATTTTCTTATTTTTTGTATTATTATGATTTGATGGCGTCAAAACGTAAATTTTCAACTTGCATCTCATCAACACGTCAATTAAAACATGTCCTTTCTACGCTTCCGTAAATATTACAAATGCGGTTGTACAGTGCATAAATACATGTGTAAAGGATTTTCCTGTATATAAGTTATCCAGGGGAGGGGGAGGTGGAGGGGGAGGTGGAGGGGGTCGGGTAGGATTACTGCCAAGTCTCTGCAGCACAATATGAAACACGATCACATCTGAGCGAAAATTGTGTAGTTTCTCGCAGTTTTAAGTTCTGAGTGTCATTTTATGAAGGCAATAAGCCACAGTATAGTTCATGTACCAAAAAGACGAAAGGATTTCTTACGTAGAAGTCAGTTCATGACATGGATCAGTATTCCAGATGCCTTCAGTGCACTAGACTTCTGGTTGTTAGTATAACCAGAACTAGCTGTAACAATAGAAATGGCCCGAACCACCATTTTGATACAATAACACTATGGCATGATAAACACAGGTCAGTCTACTGTACTACGTGGTTATACACCCAAACAATAAGGGTCTTGTACTCAATGTTATGAATCCACACACCAAGTATTAGAGGTATCCACGATTTCCATCGTTAGATATCATGTGAAAGGTTTTTCAGAGTTTGGCCTCTGGTGACCTCAAAGCAGATTTGACCTCACAAGCAACAGGATTCTTGTACTCAATATGGCAAATCCATATACCTCAAATATGTTGGAGTATTCATTTTTGAAGTTTAGATTCTATGGATGCCCATAAGCTCATCTCCAATTGCCAATAGCCTCCTATTCGTATGAGGCGTAACACACATGTTATCTGATAGGCTGGTCGGTGGGAGATACGGTAGTTTATAAAACAAAGTTTTCAACAATTTGGGCGTCTGGTGTCTCCAAATGATCTTAATTGCTCGGATGAAATGAAGTGAACAATTTGCAGAAAAATGTTGATTTGACGATATATGATAAGTTGTCAATTAAACATATTGCAGAAAATTTTTTAGTTGCTCAGTTAAAGTAGCTGAGCAATCCAACATTTTCTGATTTTTGATAAGATATAATCTTGTTATCTAAACAATTTACTGAAAAATTTCAACTTATGGGGCAAAGGTTTTCTTATGTTGATGGCACTTTTAAGCTTCCGTAGTAAATATATGTGAAAGCAACATGGTGGAAGAAGGCCAGAACGATACCGTACAAATTCTTCTGACCTGCAGAGGTCATTCACGTTTAGCGGCCTCCGCCAAAATGGGGCAACGAGGAGAAGAAATAAAGGCATTAAGCCTTCATGTATGAAATTTTACTGATAATATAAATATAAAGGAAAATTGTACAACTGCTCATTTGGAATGAAGTGAACAATTTTACATTTTGTAGAAAAATGTTGAGTTGACGAGATATGATAAGTTGTCAAACATTTTGCAGAAAATTGTTCAATTGCTCAGTTTAAGCAACTGAGCAATCAAACATTTTTCTGATTTTTGATAAGATATTATCTTGTAATCTAGCAATTTACTGAAAAGTGTCAACTAACGGGGCAAAGTTTTTTCTTATGTTTATGGCACTTTTAAGCTTCCGTAGATTTAGGCATTGTAACGATATATTTTCGCCAATCTGGCCACCAGGACACTGTTTGTACCTTGTTCCTTTCTCTATGTTTAAACCTCGTTCCGCTCCAGAGTACTACTGAACACACACTAATCAGCAGTATTAAGATTGACCTTGGTTACGTAATCAGGCATGCGTTGGATCAGACCATACTCACACGAACACAAAGTTCCAGGGCATTATTTTGAAAGTTTTACAGTGAGTCAACTTTCTTGTATACATATCATAATGCCGATAAAGGAAATCAAATGTGTAGCTTATTGTGCACTTGTGTTAACTTTTCTTCTATTATCTAAAGAGATGTGGGGATGACACGATAAATCATGAAAAACATAAGTAAAAGAAGCAGAGTACGCCAGATCGAGATCCAGAATATTACGCGTAAGTTTTACATCAGAACCTCAATAGATCTTGATGATCAGTCGTTTTGTAGTTTGGACTTTTCGTTCCCAAGTTCTTTCCTGGGTGACTTTTCTTTAAAAGAAAAAAGTATCTTGATAATAACAGATGATCGAACTAAGGAATAATCCACTTTCTTCGATTGCAGAGAACGGCGCAACCACATTGAGAAGGTACACTTCAATATACAAACTCGGTGTACACGAAGGTCAGTCGATTCCGAAGGGATTGCATCAATAAAGATAGCTGTTTCGCCTGGGTACATAGAAAACTCTTACCTCTGTTCTCATCGGAAGAGCTGGTCTTACTGAGCGAATTTCCTTATATACTTCAATTCATCATACATTCTTGCCTGAGTGGTATCTCTGGTTACCGTACAGGGGGTGTAAACATGGTCAGGGGGAAATTCCACGTTGTGAAGATCGGATTCCAAGTACAAGCACTGACTTGTTGAGCGGACTTTGCCCCTCTATTCAAAATGATGTAACATAACAAGGATGCGTATGTAAGGTCAGCTATTACCGTAGGGTCTCGTTGTGCGTGCCAATATTGTATATAACATATTGCTAACAAGTCCATACAACCTTGCCGGTACAAACAAAATAGGAGAGAGGCAACGATGCAGAGAGGCAACCATGCAAACGTGAAAATAACCCCTTTGTACAATAGGTACCACGTCAAACCTTCATGTTCAGATTTTTGACTGTTTACAACGTGTGTAAGTTGTTAATGTCCCTTCTACGCTTCCGTAAATTGGCAAGTGTCATATTTATAGCATGAAATTTAAGTTTTTCGTGACCAAGATCAAATCAGCGCCTTTGGCTTCTCAACCTCTTTGCCTGGAACTATCGAATGTGAGCCAGTAAGCCGCGGTAGCCTAGGTCCGTTTTCCCCTGTTCAACCCAACCAAGCCCTCGATTTCCATTGAGTTTTCTACGTATATATGTAGCTTCAGTTACGAAACCAGGGAAGCTCCCTGGTTAAACCCGGAGCCTGCAGTTGCTGGTATAATTCGAAACGATAAAAACATTTAGCTCTTTCTTACCCTACATGGGGACGGGGCATTTGAGTCCCTCAGCCCACTGTGCGACCCCTAGTAAATCAATTTAGCAACTCATAATCTGGCGTTAAAATCAATATATTATTATATTTATATAAAAAAAGTTTCGGCGTGTGTTATAGCAAAACTATAGCGGGTCAACTTAGTTTAGTAGAAAAAAGGGATCAGGAGGGACACTCAAGTCCCCATCAAGGACCCTATAGGAGAGAAAGAAAAACTGAAGACACAAACACTCAGACCCGATAACAATGCTTAAAGTGCTTGTCCAAAGCATTTTTAAACCCATTCACACTACTTGCAAGTACCACTTTCTCAGGCAAACCGTTCCACTCATTCACAACTCTATAAGAAATAGTTATGCCGAATATTAATCCTACTTTGTGACTTTTGGAGTTCAAGACAATGACCTCTGGTACAACTACTATTAGCATAGGCCTACATGAAAAGTTAGTGAAAAATAAATTGTCAAAACCATACA
>KN886248.1:69955-80066 GCA_000934455.1 Apostichopus parvimensis
TATATATAAAAGGAAATAACCGGCTCACATGTTCAAAATCATCAAATGGGGCTTAAGACTTTTGAGGATGCCTAGTTCATGTTACTTCACTTGGTTAGAGAGACAACAATATCAAAACAAGCAAGTTGTGCATCTGTAGTGTCGTACAGCTGGACATTTATCTTGTAATCTCCATCCGTCAACCAGTCTGGTAGTCCTGTCTGTGGGATTTCCACAGTCGACTTCGGCAGGTGGTAAGTGCCCTGTGTGAACAGTTAAATATATATATGTTAGGGGAGGAAACAAGGAAGGAAAATGCAAAATGGTAGTTATTTTGTATTAAGAATTTATATACAAAAAATAGATCTATTACAAATATACACAAATGTTCTTTTATAGGTCAAAGGTAATGATGATCTCTTCATTTTCTACTTTGCTTTTATAGTTTTAACTTTCAACTCATATATTTTCACTGTTAATTAGATTCCACCAGAATGAAATACATTTATACTTGTCAACAACATGAGTCAAAACAGTGAAAAATTACCCTTGCTTCACGCATGCCTTGACGTTTACAGTAAAATTATGGTAAATGGGCGAAATTATTCGTGAAAATGCCTCTGGATACATATTTGATATATCCTTCTTTCGCTGTACAAATCTAAGTAATTTTCATCGAGGCTGTGAAGACTGAAATTGCGTTCCAAAAAGCAGTTACAAAGCAAAGAAGCTTACATTGCTTATCAGTGCAGCTGCTGAATATTCATGCCGCAGGACACAGAGTGGAGGGAAACACAAACTATGACAGCCACTGCCTTGTACAATGGTCAGAGTTGATATTTCTCACAATTTGGTTACTTCAGTAGAGTGATTAGAAATTAGATAACTTTCAGTAAAAATGGAATTGAACACACACCAATGATTTCTGGCATAATGTAATGCATACATATATACTAGATGAATAAGGCACATAAAATTAAAAATTATTGAAGCATTGATTATTGTAAATAATTGTGGCTTGCTTAACGTTGTTTCTTTTTAACTATGGCCTGATTGTTGTCAATGGTGATTTTTTTGGCCTCTGATGTACCTTCAAATGTTGAGTGTGTTAGTATTGTACAACATGTACAAATATATTAACATTTTAATGTGGATGAAGACTTATAGAAACTCCCCTTGCACTGAATATGTAAATGTTGTACTTACATATTTGTGTGACAGATAGTACTTTTCAAACAAAAGCAGCTGCTTCACCATGGCAAATTGTCTCATACTTTAGTATGGTAAATTTAACAGTTTCTCTTGATTTCCATCCCCTGCTGCTTTGTGACATGTTTTATCAAATGAAACTAGAGTGTGATTTCTGGCTTACATGGTATACAAGGTACTGTGGCTTCTGCCTGGCATTCCCAGCAAAGAAGTAGCTATAAGAGGGGATCACTACCAACTTAGGCCTGGATAGTTGGCAGAGCACAGGGCCTGAGTCACTGGTTTGAACACCCTCTCTACCAAAACCTTTCTTTCCTCTTTCCTATCATCTATAATTTCCCCAGTCAGTTTTTTTTGGGTTCTTCATATACTTAAATATAAGATTGAACTTTTTGTAACAACTGAAAGAAATACTTACCTGTTGAAAGGGACAAGTACATGGCAGGTTGTATGTGCTGAGAGGAGCAGGGCATGGTTGGCCAGCTTTGAATGGTATCATACTACAGCCATCAACATAAGTACATGAACCTAAATTGTCAACACATGGAATTTCAACCCAGACAAAAATCTGAAAGTGAAAAACATGAAATATCAGAGGACATTTTAACAGCATTGCATCAGATTTTAAGCATAACTAAATCCTAAATTAATTATTGGACTACAGAAAGTGGGTAAAAAAGCAAATGAATACAGGATCAGTTTGAAAGGAGAGTTCCGAGGAAAAATTGTTTAAAAAGTTTTTTTTATAAAAAAAATTTATTAATGAAAGAAGAACATATACCAAACATTGTAGTGATAAATTCATATTGAAAAAAATTTTAATTGAATTTTTTGTTATTAATCAATCAAAGAAGAACATATACCAAACATCATAGTTTTATTTTCATATGCAATTCATACATTGTGTTTTTCAGTTATTCATCACATGGAATCAGTCCACTCTGAGAACTGTTAATGGTCACCTAACATCCATAAATGAACTGACCAGGTGTATGTCACAAACAATCCCAGCCAAATAATTTATCCTTGCTGATATCATTCAGGGTTGTCTGGTGAAGAATCATTGTTTTAATTAATTCTCACACAGGTGTTTTGTTATAATTATTGCTGTGTATGGTTGCTGTATATATATAGCTGACACGGCAGTTCAAAGAACAAAGATACTCCAGCTTCAATTTCTCTTTTACTCGTAGTTGGTTTAAAAATTGTCTATTTCTCTCTACCCACTATTCTGTGCTTCTTGGATTGAGTTCTTTCAATGATAACTTTTGAGGAAACCATATTTTGCTTGTGTTTTTGTTTTTTGTATCCCCTGTCATAAAATAGATAGTGGAAACTTTCACAAATTTGTAACATAAGTGAATCTGAATCATACGTACTGGTGTGATGTCACAGTTGCACATCTAGACAAAATGTTTGTTTTTTTGCCGCTTTAATGTTTCACTTTATTGTTTTAGACCTTGGATTGGATATGATTCTAGCTTTGCTTTCCTGGATGGTAAGCTATCAATGACCGAATGTCGAATGACTGTACACTTATTCATTTTTTATTAAATGTTTACTACTTATGAAGAAGCTAAAATTTGATGAATATTATATATAGAAAACCCATTTAAACATTATTTGCCAGTGTTTGTCTGTGATTACACTTGATCTCAGTTGTCTCACTATACTCTGACTAATAGCCAGTTTCTTATTCCAATGAAGGAGGATGGGCAGATGCGTACTATTCGGGAGTAAATGATAATTTGTAACACCAAAACTTACCAGATCCCTTTATTGCCAAATTGCCTGTTTTCATATGTTCTATGAAAACCTCTTTTACTTTGGTGTAGAGAATCCTTTGAGATATATAACATCTACCCCCCCCCCAAAAAAAATGAGTTAATTTAAATTTATTCACTATTTATTCATCTTAAGCAGACTTGTTTAATACTTGGGTAAATTGAATGCTGTATCCTGTATTTTTCTGTCAGTCCGCCTCCTGAAGTGTGTCTGATTACAATGAAAAGGCCAGGCCTTCTAACAGCTGAGAACTATATGGTTTCAAAAAACACAACCATACATTACAGAATTTCCTGTACATAATTAAAAGTCTTTGTTGATGCAACCATACATGAGATTCTAATTTTCCAGTTTTGACAAGATAAGGAGAAATTAAAATGAAAATGCTGACAATGTAATGAAAACAGAGGACTGTCACTGTTCATTGTTAATAAATTGCGCATACTGTACCTTCTTTTCTACTTTGAGAACAGCTTTAGTTGGTGATGTAACGTTCACTCCAACCGAACCCAGGAACTCCACAGTGACGTTGCCGGGAACTACGATTGGGTCAGGGGTCACGGATGCGGTGCCTTGGATTGGAGCTGTCTTATTACATGTTTTCACACTGAACTCTTCCACAAAAAGACCTGGACCAACTGCCTGTGATACAAAATGAAAAGCAATTGACTCTAATTAATATCTGTTAATTCATATCTGTTTTATTCCAATTTTTACAAGGTCGACACTTCAAGTCACTGCCTCTCCCCTCACACAATTTACAAGACCGAAGAATAAAGATCAAGACTTGTTACTCTTGTAGTCAGAGATCCAAAAGGACTTCAGTACTGAATTTGTTTAATAACTCATGGAGTCATGGTTCATCTAAAGGTCTGAACCTTGAGGTAAAATGGCATCACACAATAAAAGCAGCCCCCTGAAATAGCTTCTGATTCTACAGTAAGATAGAGATCAAAGTATTATCTTTCTTATTTTTCACAGATCTCGCAGTTGTAAAATATAAATAACAGGTGCTGGCAGGGAATGATTTAGTGTGTATAAAGATTCTGCATAGCAGTTTTGAATGCTATAAACATAACATTTTTCGGTTCTGTGTACAAAAACTGCTATGCATTGTTGCACTTGTATAGCAATTTGACCAATTTGCATAGCATTTTGCAATGCGATGGCGGATAAATTATTAAGTATCTGGTTGTTTGCTTCTCGTTCATCATACATACTTAGATGTTGGCTACATACAGTATCCTTGATGTCTTTCATTATTCAAGTTTCCTCATCTTTTGTCTATTTAATATAAATGTATAAAGATATTTGAATGGATCTTATGCACAATTCTTTCTCAATCTCACTTACAATTAGAAATCCCAGGAAAACTTAACAAGCCATGGATTGGCATTTGCTGTGTTGTCACTAGGCTGACATGTACATATAAGATAAATAACTCAATGTTTCAACCAGTCATAGGAGTGACACCATACCTACAATTGATTCTGGGATTGATTGAGGGACAACATACTAGGTCCTGGTATGCCCACACCTGCCACTCCCCTTCGCTGCTTTACCGTGAGACTCACCGCTTTATGCAGCGTCTCACTGCGGGATCTCTGGATCTCACATGCAAAGTCTAAACCAGTGTTAAAACAAAGTAGCAACATGAAGTTGTGGAAACCCAGAAAGCCAGTTAGCTTTGTGATGCCTTGTCTGGCAGCCATACAATTTGCTCAAAACAACTGACTAATGTAGTGCAAGTGAGTTAAATTTGCCTAAGAATTCAGTGAGAACCAGAAAAGATCAGAGATTTCCATGTCTTATTCGTAGCACTCCCTTCTGGGCATCGACCAATGAATTCACTGGTAAGGATTCTACAGAACATAATTATTTTACTCCAAAATGTTTCAATATCCAGAAAGAGCAGACTACCTATTTATGTGAAATATAGACACATAGATGTAAGAATAAAAGGACACTTTATTTTATCAATTTTGAGCTAGTGAATAAGCTCTGCTACCAACCATCCCTTTAATAATTGTTATTAATGAAGAGTTATATAAATGGCATTGTTTACACTCTGTGAGATATTTCACAACCTACTGTCAATGCCAAAGTCATCTAGTATATAAATCAAAGAACAAGGCCAATTTTAAGGCCATTTGAGATAACCTATTGACCCCTTGAGCCACTTTAAGAGGCTATTTGAGATAACCTTTTGACCCATTGAAGCTCAGAGCTGAATAACTGATAAGGGCCACTTGAGTTTGTTTAAAGCACCCTATATTTAAGAGTATCAACTCTTTGAAGCAAATTTCATTTCCTGGATGACTGTATGTATCATGAAGACCTATCGCATAGAGCTCCTTCACAAACCAGAACGCAAATATGCATTGTAGTTTCGATGATGTATCATGAGCAGTTTTCTTCATGAATCTGACGTAATGTATAGTGAGGGTATACATGTTTACAGGGGTCTCACGATTTGACCTCTGATGACCCAAATGACCTTTGACCTCTACCAAAAACAAAAGGCTTCTTTAACTCAATGTGGTACTTGTACATGCTAAATTAGAGGTCGGCCCAAGCTTCCCATCTTGAGATATCATGTTTACTTGGTTTTCACAATTTTAATAAAACTACCATTGACTTCGACCAAAAACAATAGGCTTCTTGTACTCAATGTGGTACTTCTGCACACTAAATATGAGGTCCTCCCAAGCTTACCTTCTTGAAATATCGTGTTTACAAGGTTTTCACAATCTGACCCCTAGTGACCCCAAATGACCTTTGACTTCCACAAAAAACAATAGGCTTTTTGTACTTGATGAGGTACTTCTACACACTAAGTATGAAGTTGGTCCAACATTCCCTTCTTGAGATATCGTGTTTACAAGGTTTTCACAATCTGACCCCTGGTGACCCTAAATGACCTTTGACCTCCGCCAGAAGCATTAGGCTTCTTGTAATAAATGTGGTACTTCTACACACTAACTATGAAGTTGGTCAGACCTTCCCTTCTTGAGATATCGTGTTTACAAGCTGGGAGTCACAAATGCACTCACACACACACACATGCGCCATCATGAATGCACGATTATCTTTGAAAACCAAAAATATATAAACTGAACTGAAATTGACCAAATTATGTTCCCCAAATGAAAGTTACAGCATCAGAGAACTCACACAATAATTTGTAGCTTTAATTTTGAAGTTATCATGTTTACACTGTAGGTTTTCAGACTTTGCCAACTGTTGTCCTCATGTAACCTTTGGCCTTCAACCAATTTCAATAGGGTGTTGCACTCACCAAGATGGATCAGCATACCAAGTATGAAGTTCAACAAAGATGTACATTTTGAATTATTGTGTTTACAAGGTTTTCAAAAATCGACCTTCACAGAAAAGAAAAGGGTTCTTGTACTAACAAAGACGGATCCACATACCAAGTATGAAGTTAGATACCCTTCATCAAGACCTAGCTGATGTGCTGGATATAAACACGCTCCAGCAAGAACTAAGTTAATCACGGTGCCAAGGACCCCAAAACCATGGTTTTCTACCGATGATAAGGAGATTGGAAGAACTCTTCACAAAAGGGAATTGATATGGCAGAAATTTAAGGAGAATCACCAATGAGGAATGATATAAGATGAGCAAAATATCAGACGAGGTAGAGGAGTATAAAGGTAACATCAGAGAATTAGTTGAAAACGTAACTGGGACACTGGCTATTGATTTAAGCACTGCATTCGTACATGTTGTTCCTTTCTAAAGTTTGGTCTGGGTGATAAGGCTTTGTGTTGGTTTGATAATTATCTGAGACCTATAGACTGTGTTGTTAGTGCTGGTGAAAAGTTGTCTAGTTTGTCACATGCTTCTATTTTCGGTTCCGTAAGAAAATTGAGTTGGCCCGGTTTTGTAGTCATGTTTGAATGCTAGTACACTTCATGGGGTGATTCCTGGGGCCAGTCGATTTACATTTGTAGATTATCATGCCTTAAAACTGGCTTATGATCCAACAGCTGAGTCCCGAGTGAAGGAGGCTGTCCACATCATGGAAGGGCTTTTTTATGTTAAAAAATAGAAATTGGTTCAAGATGGAAATTTAGTCTGAATGTAATCTGGTTGAAATACATGTGTAATGGTGAAAAGATCACAAGAAATCCAAGGGCCCTGGTTTGATGCATGAATGACTGACCAAATGACTTTAAAGAGTCATATCACGCAAAAATGTAGACAGCAATTATGTGGAGTATACATTAGATCAAACAGATTCGGCAGTGTGCTGTCACACTTAGATTATGTGATAATAGTCATTGGTTTACCATATTGCGAATAAAATAGGCTACAAAGTGTGCAGAACACTGCAGCAAGAACAGTGCTAAATAACCACAAATATGACAGTAGTAGGGATAGTCTTACAGTACTACATTGGCTTCCAATTAGATTGCAAAATCAGCATTACATCCTCCTAAGTGTACAAATGTCTACCAAAAAAAGCAACCAGCTACTATTAAATGGCCAAGTGAATGCTTGGCTATGCACATTTAATTACTTGTTCAGTCTGGATGAGTAGTAAGCAGACTTGGCCATCATCAGTACTGAACTTATAAATGATAAATCTGGTCACCAAACATTGCCAATGATATTACTAATTGGCAGCGTGCCCACGTTAAATGATCATTTAATTTTTGTAACTTTCTTACTTTATAATCATTGATTATTTTAATTTGCTTCACATCCTAACACATGAGCAACTAACCAAATGCCTTTGAAATTGTTTACCGAGAAAAAACTGAGCATGCGAAGGAAATAGTTACCTCCATAAATCTTTCAGGTGTCTGAGGAATAGTCAGCAACTTCATAATCTGTTGGAATGACTGGCTGCCTGCTGGCAATGTTGCGACGAGACTTATGCACGCCATTATTACGGTTACGAAAGAAGGCAGGTTGGAGAACTGAAGGTCCATTCTTGATTCTGGGACTTGGCAAATTCTGTTTTCCGTAATCAGTATTTTATGTTAACTTCTTCGATATAAGTTTACTACCGACACTAACAAACAAAACTAAGTTGGTTCTGTTAACGATTGAACAAAGGTCCAGTATTAAACACCTCACTATGTAAACAAGTTTCAGCAATCGTTGAGGTAACTGACTTACGCAACAAGGTCAATGAGTCAGGGTTTCTTCGGTCAGTGTTCAACTTATTATTGTAGTGCGCGTGCGCAATACAATATTGGCATTACTGGTCAAGTGAACGATATAGAACTATACACGTTTATGGTTGACCCTGCCGTCTGCGGACTCCTATTCTATTAACCGTAAGAATCGGAATCGGGTAAAAACTTCGATGGTTCAACAGGCTATTTGCGTTGAGGTCATGGGTAATTCGTCGTTTGTGAGTTTAAACACTTCAACGAAATTTTCAGCGTAAGGTTTAACAGTTTGTGATTCAAAGTTCACCTGCTTTCTTTGCTTTCACATGTCCCTATTCTAACTAACTATTGTGTAGCCTACATATGTCAACAAAAATGTAAATTTGTTTATAGAACAGTAGGGCCTACTATGTTTGTTTTTTATGAAAAGAAGAACTTTGTGCAAATCCTTCTGTCGTGATAATAATAATATTTGTTTCGGTTTTGCTCGTTATATTAGCTCTTGGAAACTTTTCACAGTCTTGCTGTTACCAAAGTATTATGATCAGTCAGAATTTACTTGATCTACAATTTGATGTGATATCCATGTCTGTCAATTGGTTCAAATAGAACCTCCATGTGCCTTTTGCTTTGTAATATGGTAACAGTGGTTGAACCCTGTATTTGACACCAATTTTCATTAATCACTGCTTTTCAGATGTTAAGTCCGTTAAAAACTGCATTGCAATATTGTTGTAATAATTGGATGACTTTGGGCAGAATGTTTGCATTGACATGTTATTTGAAGCTAGTAGCTACAAATCCCTGTTTTCATTACTGATTCCATGTTACTTTTGAGGAGGTGACTATACTGCATGGAGGCTATTTGCTAGAGTAGTCGAGCCACTTTGATTGATGGACCTATGACTGTTTACAGCATTGTTATTTCTCAGAATGAAACATTGGGATCGCAATACAAATGGAAGCGGCTTTTAATGATCTACAACATAGCAACATTAATTTTGTACCAACAGTCATCTAATTTGTGGCATCATTTTACAGTACCATATGATTGGTAAGCTTGGAGGTCACAACCCGGCCGGCATCCATAATGATTTATATGAGAGATCAAAGTGTAATGAACAAGTTAAAAAAAATTCTTAATCCATTTGGCAGATATTACAGATTTCATTTGCCTTTACATACATGGCTGAAGACTTGATAAAGTCTAAACATGATACTTGTTTTTATCTATATTTGTGTTTTTCTTGTGGTTTATTTTTCTGTAATTTAAAATGGTTTTTGAAAATGCTGAATCTTAAATATTGAACCTCTTTACATGACCTAGTTTTGGCATTGATTTCAGTGTCAACACTGCTAATTAAAATACAACTATGAAAATATGAAAAGGAAAAGTAAAACAAAGAGAAACCATATGGCACCATGGAACGACTTTTAATCAACCATCTCTACCAAATGGGGAAAGATTCCATTACCGAAATCCCAAGTCTGGCTTTATATCTGGTTTAATCTGGCCATATCAAGACTTGATATTGGCATATAAAGCCAGATATAACTTGATATACAGTTATTCCAGATATACAGATAAAGTTTTATCTGGCCATATAAAGTCAGATATTACTGGATATGTAGTCAATCCAGATATATAGATAAAGTTTTATCAGGTCATATGAAGCCAGATATAACTGGATATATAGTCAATCCAGATATATAGATAAAGTTTTATCTGGCCATATAAAGCCAGATATAACTTGATATACAGTTATTCCAGATATACAGATAAAGTTTCATCTGGCCATATAAAGCCAGGTATAACTGGATATGTAGTCAATCCAGATATACAGATAAAGTTTTATCTGGTCATATAAAGCCAGATATAACTTGATATACAGTTATTCCAGATATACAGATAAAGTTTTATCTGGCCATGGATATGTAGTCAATCCAGATAAAGTTTTATCTGGCCCAGATACGGATGCAATAAATTTTTA
>KN886249.1:13669-31094 GCA_000934455.1 Apostichopus parvimensis
CGGGAAGTGCCGTTTCCGGCCATCTGGAGGGTTTGTAAAGCCAAAAAATTTCTTGTACGCTCCGCGCCAACCGATGGTGGCGCTCCGCTTAGATAGTCTTGCTGGCAGGTTTGCCCCCCCACTTTCACAACTCAAATCCCGCCCCTGAGTGTAGTTGTTGCTAGGAGACAGGTAAATTTACAGAAAGCAGTAACAATTTGCACTCTACGTGGGGAATATGATAGCTCAAAATTCATTAGAGGCTGCCCGGTCCACTGGGGCCCCCCTACCTTGATCCACACCTACTGCATCATACATTATGTAACCAAATGAAAGCAGGAGAATCTTAAACCAGGAATGAAGGAACATTGCAGGTTTACAATTTCAGTAATCCATAGGTTACCATTTTCATCCATGAACTATTAAGTATTAACATGTTTAACTAGAAGAGCTACCATCTTAACTTTAGATGAATGTCTTACTTTAAATCAATGGTAAATATATTGCTGACAAAATTACTAGAGCTCTCCACAATAATTTTGTATTGTATACTGTATATATAATGAAGATCCTTTCTACGTTTCGGCTGAAAACAAGACCAAGTTTCACACCTCCCTGCTGCTGAATGCATCACCAGCCAAGAATGAGAGGATATATTGGTGGATGAGGCAGTAAATGGCGATATGGAGCAGACGGAGGGAGATGAGGAGACTTGATTAGGAAAGAGCTTTAATTATAATCAGGATCACAAAGTGCAAAGTACAGAGCAGCGAGACAATATATATCAAGTCACAATGCATAATATCTCAATATAAGCGAATAGACTGTAAACTGTTTTAATTTGATGAAGTAGAAGGGTTTGCCCTCTTAATTGGTTACATAATTGGATGAAAGGAACTTTTTCCAAGCATATCATAACTGTTCTAACAGTATAGGAATGCGGTGTAAATCCACTTTTACTGTACATGGTTATCATCTAATCCAGGCTTATGTAAAACACTACAGTCAGAAGATTTAGTATTGCACTTTAACCACCAAAAAAACACATTGTAATAGTTTTGCCTTGCAAAGTGAGGGGGGAGGGGGATGGGGATGGGGGTGGGGATGGGGGAATGAAGCAGTATATAGCAAATACTCACATATATAAGATCACATTCATGCCTTTTCTTCAGATTATCCAAAATCGTTTTGTCCTGAAGGTCTAAAAGTTTGGCCATGTCTTCAAGGCCAATGCCTTGTCTTAAAATCTCCATGGTAACAGCAGATTATATCCTCCTTTTTGTTGGAAAATGCTGTCCCAGCTTCTTGCTTGAGAGTTGTTCTGTTCACTCTGAATCTTCTTCCCATCTACAGTTCACTTAGAGAAGGATCTAGAAGGAAAAAATTAAAAAGTAAAATGTCATCATTGTTTTGCTCTTAAATTTGCAATATAATTTTATGAATTATCTGATGTAATCTGCAAACAATTTCTCAGAATGATTTGGAGTGTAACAACATCCACGAGAAATATCTAAAGTTACCACCGATATGCTTACCAGTTTCCTCACAATAGCACAACCTCGTAACGCCAGGAAGCAAAGTTGGCCTTTTGTAGCATGATAATATTTTGAGGTTAGGCTGGCTAGAACTGAAGGTCTTAAGCTATTAATTCATGGCATCTAATTAGGCTGTTTGGTAACGTTGAGCTATGAACATTTACGTCTCAAACAGTCGAGATAACAAGAACGAAGACAAACCACCAAACACTACCAAAGTGTACCAAAATTTAAAAAGGAAGTTACAATTTCAGCAGGGGTAGAGTTACTAATATATTAGAATAACAAAAAGAGCTATATATAGTGAAGAGGAAGTAAAGGCAACCATCATATCAGGAACCCCTCGATGCAATTCAGCAACAATACCCCTGCACAAGAAAAAACAATGCTGCTTTCAAAGTACTCTATGGAACTATAAATAACATTTACCTTTTTTATTGTTTCCCAACTTTTTGCCCTTTCATATCTCTGCAATAGTGGCAGTGATTGCCAAAAGACTTGTTTGGGGAATTTTAGGTGGATTTACCAAAATAGTCCTCAAATCATATTTGTAACAAGTCTTATAAAATCTAACAAACAAAACAGATCAAAGTTGGTATGCATACCACTATTTCCTTATCAATTTTTTTTGGTCTCTATTCTAATAGTATAGTACTGTACATATATCACCACACAGAAACAATTCTGTTCAATTTCCAATTCTTTTGTAGAAGTTGCAAAGCAGGTATTTATTGTGGGAACCACTTTGAAATATGAGGTATGTATGCAGGGTATAAACATAATATTAGATTTGTTACTCTTGGAATCAAGTCCTACCCCCTGTTGATTTTCACTGAGAGGAGTATGCAGGAAGGTCAAGAGTCACCCAGGCACCAATCTTCTCTCTTTACATAATCAGCTTCAAATATAGTACAAGCATGAACTGTGTCCTTATAGTTAACCATCCCATAATTGGCCAATTGGATATATTGCAGGTTGAAAAAGTTTGAGACACAATAAGGTGGGAGATAAGAGTGTTCAGTGGCAAGGGATAGGGAGGAAGGTGGGGATGAGGATTGGGAGGATGGGAAAATTAGGGAAACAAGCAAACTGGTATAAGCCGACCAAAATGGCATTCCCATCATCATCACCTCCGGCCCTGCCCCATTCCTGCTGACCTGACCTCACCCACATTCAGAAAGCCAAAAGGCTAAGTAGTGATTCCTGACCACCCTTAGGAAATGTTTTTTATGGTTCATCTACTTGGTATAAGGCATCCACATGCTAGATATGATACTTCTTAATGTTTCCCTTTTTGAGATATTGTGTTTACAGGCTTTGACCTTCCACAAAATCAATAGAGTTTTTCTACTCAATATGGGACATGTATATTTTAAGAATGAGACTTGGTGATATTACTCTTCTTGAGATAAGGTGTTTACAAGCTTGACCTGAAATGATCTTTGACCTCTCCCAAAAACATTAGGTTTTTTTTTAACTCAAATATGGGGCATCCACACCTTAAGTATCATATTCATTCCTGTTTCCTTCCTTGAGATATTGTGTGTTCAATGTTTTCAAAGTTTGATCTCTGGTGACCCCAAATGAGCTTGATTTCCACCAAACACAATAGGGTTCTTGTACTCAATATTGGGCTTTCACTTGCCAAATATGAGATCCCTCAAGGTTACCCTTCTTGAGATATCGTGTTCACAAGCTGCATCACATACACATGCATGCCATCACCATTTCATAGATACCTTTTGCCCCTCCCAAAAAGTAATGCACCTACAGTATAAAGGCACTTAATACAAACAGATACTTTTATTACCCATACATAATAAATGCACTGTTTATGTGATCAACAGAGCCATAAAATGCAATAATAGCATCCCGCATATCTCTACAGTCGTATGAGGCATTCATATACACACGGTGGTTAGTATGATTTTGACAAACAAAGACACTAATACACACACCTGATCCCAGCCCCCCTCCCTCCCCCCATTGAAAACTAATTCTATGGGAATGCATTGAAATATCACACCTTCACACATGACAACAACCATATGCTAATATCTGACCAAATCTATTTTAAAAATTAAGTACACAATTAACTGTAGAAATTGTATTTTATAGACAAAATAACAACATCTGCAAGTGCTGCAGAAAAATTCTAAGGAATTTGCACAATGATATAAAAGATGCATACAGGATGGATTTATCAGGGAAACTTCCACTAGAGTTACATCAAGCCAGAGATGCATCATCAGTGGTTGCTATGGTGATACAGCTACGCTCAATGCTGAGCAGACATGACTCATATCATTAATTGATCTAGGAGTGTTTTATGACAGTATTCTCCTTTCCATGGACAACTGTAAGCTACGTGATTCAAGATTACTTGGAAAAGTAGCGAATAGGGCAAATTAACTGTAAATAACATACATGTGTTGGAATATAAGAAGCGGATAAACTAACAGGGTGACACATACAGTATGTATCGCACACATTGATACAGAAAATGCTGGCAAAAGATTAAGATTTTATTGCCTTGTAACTATCATTTGAATGAAATTATATATAAACTGGTAACATGCTTTCATACAGTAGGTTTCCTTTTCCACGTAACTTTAGGCTAAGTAGCTGGTACTACTATATCAAAGATTCAAAGTGTGGCAATAAAAGTAATAACAGAACTATAAAACATATATATACATAAGAATCTTGCTGTAAACTTCGTTCTGAGCCTTCATCAGTCGCAAGCAGCAGAATTCGCGCAAAAAAAAACGTGAGAAAAGGCGTATACGAAAAAGGAGTCGAAAAACACACGTTTTCCTTCGAAATGGTAAATTCAGAAGGAAGAGATAGTGTACGGTGACCGGGGCGCAGTGCTAAAATTATACCAAGTTTGTTAGTGTAGTAGGAGACAGTTAAGAGAGGAGTGAAGTAAATATATCCTCTAAGATCATGTCACAGTGAACATTACAAGAAACATTACAAGAACATTAAAGGAAATTCTGAATTTCATTTTGTAATAACCACAAAATTATTTAACTTAAAGTTTACCAACAATCATTGACAAGCCAATTGTGGCTATTTAATTCCGTCTAAGTGTATGTTTGTCTATTTACACCCAAGTGACCTGCAAACATACCGACCTCTTACTGCAAGTACCATTGCTTATTTGAACAACATTGGGAGAAGAGAACAATGTCAACAGGCAAACAGTGTCAGTATTTTCTGATATGTAAATATGGATGACTGCATATACACTACCTGTCAAAAAGAGTACTTAAAAAAGGTACTTAAAAAAAAGTACTTAAAAGTTCTTAACATTGGATTTGTGGAGACAAGTGGCATATAAACGTACAAGAGGCATAATGGGGGGAATGGTGGACAAAGGTAACTGAAATTAAGCTCTGGCATTAACATGAAACTCTTCTGCAGCCTACTGTGTTCTGTCACATTTTCTTTTTAAGACTTGCATGTAATTAATCCTGTACTCTCACTGCTCATCAAGATCTAAAATGTTAAACTTTCAATGCTATTAATGATCTAAACTATGACATAACAGAACCATCATACAATAACAAGCATGTATTTTTTCACCAGGCTGATCCAGAACAAGTTAGGATACATGTATCGAGACTCCTATTGAGTCAGAAATATGGTTAACCAGAAGGAGTCGTCAAGTTTTAAAGTAAACTTGTAACTAAACAAGAGTAACTGAATAAGTGATGTTCAAATTAGTGTCAAATTTTAGCCAATCAGAGTATAGTATGAATGTTTAATACTGCTCGAACTTACCTGTCTCTTCTCGTATTCTGCTTATCTACCTACACATCCAATGTTTGGCTGTGTTGTCCTCTTATTATCACTACTTCCTATTCACCTCTGACTGCAATTATCTACAGATCATTACAAATCGTGAAGCGAAAGTGCAATAAAGAAGTAAGAAAATGGATAGGAAGTGCAAGCTAAGTAAATATGAAGCTTTTGAAAAGAGCAGCTGAGCTGATTATGCTTTCCTGAATTTGTATTCACTTTACTTTGCAACGAAACAAAAAATGAGATTACAAATGCTAGAGTTGGAACTCTTTGTGAAATTAAGCTGAAGGCATCATGATTTAAACCTGCAGAATTCATTTTTCACAAAATTGTGTCCACTGATTTTATAATCTGTTTACCTTCCTAAAAAGACAAGGGCAGCTTTCTGACATTTCAAACAGGCTCTGGATTTTTTTACAGCTAAGCAATTACACTGAAAATAGTTTTGATGATTATAAAATGAGATTTTTCAATCAAGCCATGAAACTGGAAGTGTTCCAGAACTTCAAGTTAAGATATGTTTCCTGAGTACCCTCCTGTGTAGTTTACCGTGCTAGGTAACTTTTCATTAGATTTGCAGGTCTTCTAAATGACTAGCCTAAAAGTTGAAAGCTAATCAAACCTCGGAAGAAACACTTCAGGTGCATGCAGAAATGAAAGTATCACACTGCTGATTTTCACTGAAATACTGTATGGGTATAGACTTACTACAAAGCAATTAGAGAAATGACAATAATTTTGGCATGTATTCTTTAACAATGAGAGATCTAGATGAGGAGGATGGGAATGTTAGGAGATGGGAAAACTATTAGAGGGGGAGGGGAGAATTAAGGGAAAGGAAAGGAGAAAGAGGAAGGAGATAGGGAGATGGAAAGGTGCAAAACGGTGAAGGGAACTGTTAAAGGATTGCAATGGGAAGGGGGAAAGCACATATAATCTAAAGTAGAAATATTACTACTCTTGTGTCAATGTTTTCACAAATGGGTAAATGAGAAGGTTCGAAGGATAGGAAGAAAGACTGTTGCAAACCACAGCATGACTACATGACTACAGCATACTTCAAAAGTACCATTTGCATGTATGGGGCTGTATCTTAGTGTTCATCTGAGGAAACCATGTAGTGATCATACATAATTTGAAACTTTACAATCTAACTAACACCTCTATATGTAGTTACAACCATTTGGCTACTTCTGGTTGGTCAGTTGTGTCCAATTTAACTTACAAATGATACAAGGCTATAATTTCAAAAAAAATTCAAAAACAGGAAACAGGCCTCCTAAAGATAACTTTGAATTCCTGATATTTAATATGAACAGATGAAATTATAGCCGCAAGGAATACATCAATTGATTTGATATCACTGTAACTGCGAAACACTCTAAAGTCATACGAGTGCAGACAGGCGCGTAGCCAGGAATTTGCCAAGGGGGGGGGGGCGAAAATGTAGAAAAATTTTCAGAGCCGTAGATATGGCATTGCATACTATCTAAGCGTAGTGCCACCATGGTTGGCGCGAAGCGTACAAGAAAATTTTGGCTGAAAATGCCTGCCAGATCGCTGGAAATGGCACTTCCCAGGCCTTGTAAGTTGCATCTTAGCATTTTCTCTTTTGAAATTACTAGCGATATCATAAAAACATTAAAAAAAAATTTTAAAAAAATTTTAAAAAAAAAAAAATTAAAAAAATATGCTCAAGGGGGGGCGGCTGCCCCCTTCGCCCCCCCCTTGGCTACGCGCCTGAGTGCAGATAGTCGTAATCAATTCATCGCCAGGAGTCGGGATTACACTTTGGAAGTTTGAATAATCTCGCTCAAAACCTAAGTTGCAATTTACTTGACTACAAGCTAGCACTACACATATATAATCTGCTTTGAAAAATAGCCTAACCATTGTTCACAGTTCTTGTTTGGTAGATGTTTTAACATGATTTAGACACCACCCGTTAAGACATGAAAGAACAAATACAGACAGTGCTCTATGGAGAAAGATTTGTTTGATTGTATTTCTACAATGTAAATGGACAGTGATGACGTCATAACTGTAACCGAGAAATCCCAGTAATCACGAGAAGAGCTTTGCGATTAAGCGACTACAAAATAAAGAGTCAACTATCAGCACTAAGTGATCATACTAAGGCACAAACTAACTATGGTTATACTAAAATCCACAAACCAGTATAAGCTAAACGAAAAGTATTAGCGAATCAGAAAGAACAGAATCTTTGACAGCTGCCCAGTACGAATTCCTACCAATGGATTCTATCATTTCACTCTTTTGATACTAATTCAAGACTTACTGCACTATGGCCATGATAGCATGCTTCAGATTTACCTAGTCCGAGGCAACACTGATGACCCCCTGCAAGGATTCCTTCAATGTTACCCTGTAGGGGTTTTACTCTCACTAAATACTTCATAGCCAACAATCCTTCTGCTACATGTCCACAAAGCAACCTGTTTTCAATGAAAGCAACCAACTGAAACAGAGTCAAAGAACCAGAACAGACATGAAGACAAAATGCCAAGTTTACTGACTTTGAACCTAATTTCCCAATTCATGTAAACAGATGGGAGTGCAAATTTCATTTAAGGCCACACAGCCCTTGATAGTCAGAGCAGCAGGGAGAAGGAATTTCAATCTAACATGTGACATAATTTACAACATAGATTTACAATTTATTTTTAGTTTTATTTATATCGCATATCCGATTAGAATCTCCCATATTCATCTTCCATAAACTCATAAATATTTCTGATGAGGGCATTCGGATCGACCAAATATGAAGATCCCTGGCAATAAAGAGATGCAGTGATGCCAATCCGAGCAGATACTGCGGTAATCAATCAAGATCTCTTCATAATGTGCTAGATTCTTCCGTTAAATCAATAACCGAGGCTCAGGTTATGCGTCGCCGTTGGAAATGAGTGCATCTGATTGCTAACGGCAGACTTCAGGCTCAAACTAGGTACTACTACTGTCAATAGGCATATGGGATGCCCTATTTAAGACATCTGGTATGTTTAAAACAAATTTTCAATAAACACATTTTAACATGCTTATACGATGGTAGCCAAAAGTAGTTATAAAAGTAGGTTTATCCATTTCTTCTGCTTCTTTTTTTCAACTTCGACATGTTACATGTACTGAAGAAAAAAGATGGGTAGAGTGTTGAAATATGTATCTGTTATATAAGTGACATACGATGAAGAAAAGAAATTGCTGGGTATTTGGAAACTAATGCAACACTATGTAGTTATAGAATATAGAAGGATGTCAAAAGTTATTGAAAAACAAGGAATTTGAACCAAATTTTCCCCGATCGCACACTCCCTTTCTAAAACGTGATCCTCACTAACCCCTATAGACTATGCATGAAATGAGAGTTATGTTGCAGCAGACTATACTAATCCCTATTTCGGGACAACATTTGATTGCATTTGTACCTCTCCAACTGTCTTCTTGTTCTTTCTTCTTCTTCTCCTTTTTTCTCCCCTCTCCATCCATACCCCCCCCCTCCCCACCCCATGCCATCTCCTTTTTCTCCAAAAAAAATCACACTATATGGAAATATTTGCTTGCTAAAAACTGCACATTTTTAAACTTTGAAAGGAAGGATGTCTACATTTAATACAAACACAAATTTAACACTTTCTTCAACTTTTTAGCAAGATGACTAACAATCGATAATGGAAGCTTCCTCCATTGAAGACAAAAACATCGCCCTGAATAAACTTTACCTTAGCTTGTTGTTGCGCTAAGATCATTAAGAAAACAACACCCATCATCCTGTATTGTCTTCCAAATTAATAACAGAACTTCCTGTAGTTTTCAGGTTATAAAGTTTGCACTAACTGTTATAATTACTTTCCATGCTTAGCTGTATATACTACAGTACTGTACACATTACCACCCTTCTCCAATGTATGAACATACACATGAATTGCCCTGACACCTTTACTGTTTATTTTATTGCATTCACTCAAGAGGGGGAGTAGTTTCTTTGTGCGAGGATAAAGGAATCCATGATTATGGAAAAATACTAAAGAACACCAAAACACAACAGCTCTGACAATTTACTGAGTCTCTAGGGAGCTATTATTTATCTCGATAGATACTCCTTTGTTCTAAGACCATCTGTTTGGTTTCTAGATATATATAATAAGGACACACACATGTATGACAGCAATGCAACAAACTTTCTTTGTTTCCTTTCAGATAATATTTGGACTGATACTGTACACTACTGTTGGGAACTACAGTAATGCAATCTACCTTGGTGAAACATACAAGGTTCAGCATAGACGTAAAGCACTGCATATAAACAACAGCTATGTCATCAAGATGTATGACAACTTTACACCAAACAAAACAGTCTTCCCCAAAATATCTGGTTCAGTTTGGAGCTGTGATGTTGTCCCCATTACACTGTTAATCAAAAAGACATTTCCTTGAAATAACTGAATATTTAGCAAGTAACAAGAACAAGCCAATGTGTTGGATCAACATGATGGCTACTTACATGACTCTTATAAACCACAAAATTTTATCAAATTCAAAAGGTTAACCTTCTCGGTTCTGTGTGTAACAGGCCCCACAATGATGCTGATTAATTCAAGTGGGACCATTTATAAGTATATATGGAATAAACCAGGCTACCTGATCAAAACATCACAGGTATCCTTCCTGTTTGTCACTTTAAATACAGCACAAAAGGTACCTCATGTATACCATGGTACTTATTACATTTTTTCTTAATTTGACTAGAAGTGACTAATCACTTTTTAAGGTGTACAGTGATAAAAAGGTTACCAGTTCCCTCTAGACATGGTACAGGGAAAGTGATAATGTTGTGAGGAGACAGGTAAGTGAGGAATCTAAATAAATATCGCATTTCAAATCAAATTTCTTAATCCCTATTTCTTAACTAGAATTATGAAACAAAGGACAAGAAAATGCTGACAACACATGCTGGGTATAGGTGACAGAACACTTAAATAGCTACTTCATACTGGTCACCTAGTGTACACAATGAACTAGTATACAGGTTACACAGAGCCAATCCATAGTGATGCTTCCCAGCAAAAGCTGGATTGCAAATCAATTAAAAGCCCAAACTCCCTGAGGCAGGCTTTACCCTTATCATTATCAAGTCTTTGTCTGGACTCTATTTCCTTTAACTTAATTAATCCGCACAGGAGTAACCTCAGACTGACCATTGACCAATGGATCTAATTTAAAATGTTTTACACATGCAATTTAAGGAAGTAACTTTTTAATCATACAAAGTGAAAAATCTTAACAAAGGATTTCAGAGGGCAAAAGTAAAACAATTTGTAATATTTAGGGAAACATTGAATAGAAGATGCAACTATGGACATATTTTGAAGTTCAACAGGAAGTGGAAAGAACCTTAGCTTCCTCAATAAAGTTGATCGGTTTTATAATATAACATCTCTGGAGCGTAGCATTCTGATGAAAATGAAATATCCCCGATAAATTATACTATGGATACATAATACCAATAAGCACATATTATGATTATGGATGTAATATATATTTCTCTTTATAACATATTATTTCATGTTATGTAAATTTAATATCATATTTTCAATACAGTGATATGTAACAATACACAATATTTTAAGCAATAGTGCTTAAAAATGCACAACATTCAGGACATATCCAGTGTATCAATTCCACAATTATAAATTTGTAAAGTTATAAATACAACTAAGATAAAACACTGAATACGATGCTCAGTAAAACAGTTTTTACTTTTTTGGAAGCTGCGAGCAAGGAAGGGGATAGAGGGGGGGGGAGGGCAGGGTCATGACAGTGTTGCTATTGGAAGTGTAACATTTACATGGTGAGAAGTTTTACCATTTTGGGGGAAAAAGGTGAGGTATCTAATAGTAAGCATAATTTTCTGTTCATGATTTGAACAGTCTAATATCTTTACTAGTGATTAAGTGTTCACAACAATGGGAAAATTGTGACAATTGACTTTGTATGATGTTTGCACTCTCCCAAATGGGTCCCAAAAGCAGAGAACAATCCATATCTTGTGGAAAAGGGTAGAGTGATGGAGGTGTAGTGAGGGGGGAGGGGGTCACTCTATCTGGCAACACACATTATGTTGTTTACATAAGATCTATACTTTTTAATAATATACTGTATTTATGATACACAGGTACAGTCCATATGATTCATTCATTTCCTTCTACTGTACATGTTACCCCCTTATTCTACCCTCCTGATCCTCACAATCCCCTTGGGCCCTCCATCTTTACTGGTTTCCTTAGTCTGGTCCATTATCTCTTTGGCAATATGCCCAACATGACTATGTATGGATGTCATTACCAGTGCATCCAATTTAAGAGAGTTAATCAAATAACCAAGTCTGAATCATGGATGTATACCTGCTGTATACTTCACTACCAATCTTTCAACACTCCTGCACTTTCCTGTGTAACATTGGATACCATACTATTCGACTCTCTGGGTAATTATTAACCCACTTATGTCCACCCTGTCATCTACGGTTTACTTAAAATTTCATTAGGCAGAGCTTCAAGTCCGTCCAGTGCCGAGTCCTGCCCATATGCTGCGATTCTGTCAGGAGAATTGATCCGGAATCTCAGGTTCCACTGATGAGATGATGATGAAGTTATGATTCATCCTCCTACGTTGATGCAAGCTCTCCTCTTGGACTTTACGTATTCATACAGGTGAGTACAAGACTGAGAGGAGGAAGATGTGTACAGTTCATCTCAGACCTGTACTAGAGCCAGGCAAATGATCTTCTGAACGACACGCCACACAACAATTAGAACCTCTGACAATTTTCATACCAAAAAGACTTCAGAATAGTGTGAAGTCACATTTAAAGTGAATGTCAGTAACAAGAAAGTGCTGCAGAGTGTACATGTAGGTGGACCACTACTCAAAGGTAGATTAGGTGCGAAATACGAGTAAAAGACAGGTACCTAGGAACAGAGTTTAAGTAACTCTACATAATCTATGAATAATTTAAGTTACCAGAATGCAATCCACTGATGAGCCAGATTTACTAGATCAAAAATAAGGTTTGTAGAGGTAGTTGACAATTGTCTTAAAGCTAGCTCAACTAGTGACTTTTATATTTGTCTGCATTTTTGAATTTACAACTATAAACCGTCTTTGGATGAAAAAAAAGTTTCAATTTATCATATTTACCGACAAATATTTTAGTAAAATTTTCTAGAATTGTAATTTTTCTGACTGGTTTGCAAGATTAATTTGTGTAATATAACTTTATGAAAAGCCCACTTGACAAGGTGTACTATACACAATTTTAAAAATTTATAGACAAATATAGTACCAAAAAGCAAAAAGGGCCCTATGTTTGTACAGATTTAGATCAGTTTAATCGAAAATGCACATTAGTCTCCTTAGAATTAATTCCTCTACCATGCCTAGGGTCATCTGGGTCATGTGTAGCACCATCCTTTATTCCTGACCAGTCACCTCCGGGTCAACTAGCCTACATTTCATTCTAACGCCTCAATTTTTTTTTTTTAAATACATGCATCATATCATATGGTTGTAATTTCCAGGACTAATAATTTTTACTATTTCTTACTTGTAAATTTTACTAACACTATGTATGATGTGTACATAAAACCAGCCAATGCATGATAAAACACTCTCCTTATGGGGCTCTGCACCTCCTCATGATTAATGAGGTTTCACAAATTTCTTGGTTTTTCCTCTCTTGCCTGAAATTCAATGTATCACGTTTGCCACAGAATCTACTCTCATATCAAAGTATGTACATCCAGACACAAACTAATGTTATCTTTCTATGTTAATGTTTTCAGGTCTGATAACCATCCAAGCCAGAATGACTCACAGAGACTTTATTTGTTTTCAATTTTCTGATTCAGTGAACAAAGCAGAAGACAAACACGCCGTGTATGGTATACTGCATTGATATTAAAGGAAAGTAGTCAAAGTACTGATTATCCGCAGGATGAATATGTCCGATATTTAATAATACTAAGTCTATTAAGGTCATATAGGGGTAGTCGGTGTGACAATTTTATTTCACCCTGCAATGGTTTGGAATTTTGCTGTCCATTTGCAATAGCTTTGTCACAATCTGCAGGTAGCAACCTGCTCACCTGAATCAAATGCAGGTATTGCATATAAAACAGTATGTTAAAGTCCACCAAACTCACACCAAAAATAACATGTCAGACTTACACTTAAATTTAAAGGGTGTAAAAAATGTATGTTATAGTATGTTACAATAACTTGCAAGTGATTAATGTCTTAATTAAATTGCGATACTTAATTTGCTAATTTGTAGACTAGGTAGTTGGGAGAGCTTTGTACAAGTGAACTTATGAAATAACTAAAAGGAATAGTTACAGTACATTTGGATGGTTGTGGCAATTAATAACCCAAAACTCCCTCGTTTTGGTATTTAATACCGATGTTAATTTCTGTCTCTACTCTACAATCGCACCTTCCCATCTACCTACAGTAATAACTGCAATAGTAGAGATGTGACTGGTAAGAGAGGAGGGCAGTAAATACAGGACATTTCACTCGAACTAATAATATATAATATGCATATCAGAACTATCTTCCTTCCTGTCATAATTCTGGGAAGGCGTATACACTGAACTGCAACCGTCGCTACAAACATTTACCACTTTTTCATGTGGGTTGCCATGACAATATAAACTACCCACTATTCCCCACAACTTCCTGCTGTCATGTATACCTTCCTCCTAACCCGGAATATGTTACATACAACAAAGCAGAACTTCCTTTAATCGAACTTTAACATATAAAACAGTTAACAGTCACTATGTGTACAGTGAAGTAATACATGTACGACACACAATGCCCTTTGTTGTTTGTACAAGCACAACACATATTGGCCAGTGCGTTGTGTTTGATGACCAATAATCCAGTCATTTTTAACCAAACTCACCACATATTACTCACATCGAAATTACAAGTTATCAAACTAAAATACCATTTTAAGTTTTTCTTTTTTTAATTCCCGAAAAAAGGTGTTGATATACTGGATTGATTGAATTTTAAATCTGATTCTACAAATTTGTTGCCAGAGACCTTTATATTTATTATTCACAAGAAACATGCAAATTTAGTGGACACATTCAAAAGGTGCTACTGTTTGATTCTTTCTTGAGTGAAACTAGAACACTGTGGTTAGGACTACATTGCTATGGAATTTTAACATAGAATACTCTAAACAATTAGTAATAAATTTGCAATTCAAATCCCTGGGCTAAATACTAAACGAGCGTCTTCACTAAATATACAGTAACATTAACATCATTAACATATGAGATCAGGATGACCTTGTTGAAAAACTCATCAAAACAATGCAAAAATCAAATTTCCCTGAGGAAAATATCAACTTTGGATGTTCCATCAATTATGTCAAATAATTGACAGGAACGAGTTTATATCCATATCACAGAACCACTGATGCATGCATTTTTTGTTCAGCTTTTTGTTATTTTTTATAGTTTTTTAACATAATTCATTACTTCATGTAGTTTGATTGAAAGGAGTGATGTTTTGCAAATGTTTTAAAATATCAGAGTTATTACAAATGATCATTTCTGATCACTTTCACTGTCATGAAAATCTCAACAAAACTAAGTACAAACTGCAAAGATTTTATTTCAGAGTTACCATGCTTTAATACAATCTTTACAAATTCCGACATATATAAGGCCCACAGTATTCTTTACTAGTTAATACAGATATATAGCACGTGGTGATATATCGGACAAATTTCTAGAGTTTGATCCATTCCTCTACATTAACAGTACTGTATATCCTGATCTTTTCTGACATCCCTAATTATTTTAAAATGTTCATTTGGTAACTATTTTTCAAATGACCACAAGTGGTCGGCCAGTGATCGCTTGATCAGTGTAAGTACTCATAGGTTACCAGATGGTAAAAAAACAGTTGTGTAAGATCAGTAGGGAACATGTGAGTTTAATTTCTCATTCACTGGTTCTCAAGTGGACAGTGACTTAATTATGATAAGTTGTAACTTGGGCGAGACAACATAGTACTGTATCTAGATGTTTTTACACTGATCTCAGAGAACCACATCTTAGACTAATATTGTGCAGGGTTAGTCATCACAGTCCACCATTATTTTTAATGCAATCATTTCACTTTGAAACCCTTTCCTCACGGAAGGAAATTATCCTTGAATATGGGAGGGAAAACGATGCACCTCTGTAAACATTTGAACAGGATGACACACCTAAACTCACCTGTTAACCTTTACAAACAGTAATGCTTATTTATAATATATATAGAGAGAGAGAGCAGATCACACATTAATACAGGAGTGAAAAAAAACATGCATTAAATTTCCTCTATCCCAAAAAGTTCCCCTTACCATGAAAGCTAGATTAATGCATGAAGGAACACTAATAGTATTAACGAAGAATCTGGACTATGATGCCATAGGTGGGTGGTCACTTGGGGCGGGGGGAGGGGGGTGTTACTGATTTTTTTATGGTTAGTAGACTGATTCGCATACTCAGAGATGCTACTAGTAAAGCCTAGTTCACATTTGAGAACACAATGAGAACCTGACCCTGCAAAGGGCGATCAGGATCATAGTGAAGATGCTGGTGTACTCAGGATCTGACCCCTCAATAGTAATCTCCATTTCAGGGGGGGGGGGGATCCTGACCACACAAGGGCAATGGTTGTAGCGTGGATGCTCGGTAATCAAGTGACCCGAAATCTCTGGTTATTTGACCTTGTCACATCCATGACCCCATGAAGTGGGGTGTGGCGGTGCAGTGCTAAATGAATACCAAGTTTCGTATGCTACAGTAGGTCGATTTGGGTGCATATATGTAGAATGGAGACAGGTAAGAGATGAGTACAGTAGGACAAGTACAGTAAATATTGATCATCTAAATAGCATGATAATGATTTATAAGAAACACTGAGGCAAAAACAACCCCTCATTTTTCCCCAGAGTTAAATATGTTAATTGATTTAAATGCCTGGATGGCAGCTCACTCTCTCACCCTTACACTAATTATTGGCCCTCTTCCTAAATGACTGACACATCCTTCTCAATTCTGACATAAAGAACCAGTCTTCCCTTTCAAAGACATCTCAACCACAAAATGTCCGCAAAGTTCATTTACCCACAGTATGGCAAATATATTACCATAAATTTAAGATTAGTTGAGAAATCTTGTTACAGATGACATGGTGACAGCTCTGCGTAATCATTTGAGATCTCCCAGTCATGCAATACCAAGTTACACAGTATTGGTCATAAATATAAGAGCTATGAAATGACTATACACCTGATGAAATATCTTGACAAAATGACAGGCAGAAGATCAACCAGTTCTTCAAAGATTGATGCTTTTAACGTACATTCCAGCGGGATGCCTCAACTGCATTTCAACATGCTGAGATATCCATTATTAGCATGGCTAATTTGCCATTTTATTTCTTTACAATAAGATATTTTCATTCTAAGGCAGGATATTAGCAAGAGACCAAAGTCAGCTCTTAAAAGCTCTCAATGACTACAAATTCAGCTGTGCCTTCAGGAGGTCAATTTATGATTTACAATCTTCCCTGGTCATCAAAATATCCACCAGCGTGTACACAGGGTGCTGCCAATATATATAGTGGCTCATTTGGCAGTTGGGTCATCTCTGACATATATATTGTAGGTTTGTGTTTCAAGTTTTTTTATGGTGAGTCTGTGTAATGTGCAGAATATATGACAAAGAAAGGCCAAACAGGAGGTCTTGTTTACACTTAAAATCATTTTGGAGTATGGCATCACATAGTAAACTGGTATAAAACCCTGTAAATTCCAGTCTTGATTTATAATGATAATTTTTCTGTACAGTACGGTGCAGAGAAGCAAACTTCAAATGCTTGATATAATTTTCTAGCTGTTAGTATACATCCTCTCTTCAACATCCAACAATCACAGCTTACATGCAATTCACCACGCCTCCACACTCACCCTCCATCCACCTCACCCTCATACCCCATCCACCTCCCCC
>KN886249.1:31144-50649 GCA_000934455.1 Apostichopus parvimensis
CTCCCTCATTCCCAATCTACCTTCCCCCAAAGTGAGAACAAGAATTATATACTGCTGCAATACTGCATTTTTGAAAGGAATGTTTAAAACTCTAACCTTACAATTTTTTCATAATTTATATGTACAGTGAGCTGGTATGCACAAATATGATGAACACAAACACAATCATAGTCTTATTTATGACATGTACAGAAACATGTGTGATACAAGAAATATACGTTGGAAGTGTAGAATCTCGCTAACTCTTTACAGAAAGCAAAAGCCATGAAACAAGTTTTATTACTGGCCCTTGAAAAATGTGTGTACATGTGATTTTAACATTCATGTAGAGATGCTTGCCTCCAAGGCATAACTCACCGTGAAAACACTTTCACAATTACAAACAGCTCCAAAATCATTTTAGTTCAGTAATATAAATGATATGCAGTGGTGATAGGTACTTGCCTCGACTGACCACTAATGTCAGTAGGTCACAACATCTATCAGGAAATTACTTCTATAATTACACCACATTTCCTTTGAAGCTCAGCAATCTCTATCTAGCATATAAACTAAACAACGATGAAACAAAATCCTGTTTCCCATAATTGGAAAGTTAGCTAAAATATTTCAACAGCTAGAACCAGAAAATCAAACTGCATTGAGGATTACATGATGTAATACTCTTCACTAGTACTTAAAAGAATATGTAGATGAATAATCAATACTGATTAATCAATAGATGAATAATCAATACAATTGAGAGGCTCTCTGGTCTTTCAGTGAACAAGCAAACTACCGGTACAAAGTGTGAACCAAAGCAATACAATTTTGAATCAGTCTAAGGAATGTGGAATAAAAGTTTGCATGATTGAGGATACAGTACTAGCTGTTCTGTGTATTTGTCAAATATCATATTTCTCTCTAATTGATGTGATCACTTGGACTGTATGCTTTGGTGCAGAGTTGTTTTGTGTTTTCCTACAATACAAAACATTCTTTTAATATGCTGGGTACCACTGTATGCACAAACACTGTAACACATACACTTTCTGTCAATGAACCAAATATGTGGAAAATATTACTTTTGAAGCTTCAAAAATAAATACTTCTCATGTTCATGTACTTGGAGTGCCAGTATACTTTCATTTAGTAATCCAAATGGACTACTTAAAGAAGGAGATGAACTGAGGGAGGGGAGGAGAACTGATTTATATATATCGCATAGCTGATCCAAATTTTATTCCGAATTATTAATGTCCTCAAGTGGTATGGTTCACTATATACGAAAGCTGCTTTATCTTCAAGTAATTTGTATGGCATGTACATGATTTGCTATTCAGTGCCAGATTAATTATTCACTGAGACAGAAACTGATAACACAGAAATTCAACTGCTAACTGAATTCCTGATCCACACCTGCTGTAACGGTCGTGGCAAGACGAAAAATGACGGACGGTTTCAAACAAGAGTAAAGTCACCGCAATTTATTTCTTCGCATTCGTATCTTGGTATTCTGCACGCCAAGAGTCCAAATGGTGCCTTAAAACATTTCCAATTTGACCATCCCCATACAAACAGCAGGTGTTAAATTTTAATAAATTTCTTAATTCCCACAAAGGATGCTAGTCTTACTTTGTGGAACCTTCTAGAGGACAATGACAGGAATACAAAATTCATATTCCAAATTAAGCCACAATGCAAATAGAAACATGTAAAACACTTCTTGCTATTCATACAGGATAGTGTGAGTCACACACTAAACTAATAACCATAGTGTAACAGGTCACAATCTTTAGTGTGTCAACTTCCCCCCAAAAAAAATCCTTTCAGCACTACTTCATCTTTTCATTACATCCTTTTCTTCCTATCATTGTCATCATTAGATCCAGTGTAAGCCACGTGGGCCTGGAGCAATTTGTAACTTAAAACCTGATAGTGCAAAAAGCAAAAGTCCAATATTTACAGGTAAAAGCAGCCCAGATACCAGCATGCCCAGTACACAAAAGCAGGATTGTTCACAAAATATTTAAAATTGACTCTTGATGTGTTCAACACTATGTTCAAGGGATCACCACTATAACAATATTTACGTGTTTGAAAGAATGGTTTGGGAGATCCTATTTTATGAATGATGCCCACATGTACAGTATGTTTAAAATATTTCCATCTGGCATGTAATTTATGCAGCCATAACAAGTCTATACAACCTAATCCTGATAGACACTTTTCATCACATTTGATTCAAAATAAGTCAAGAAACCAACTTCCCTGCAAAATGATTTTTTTTTTAAATAGCCTGAGCACTAAAAACTTCCATCACATTTATCAAATAAACCATAATCCCTTGTTTTGTATAAAAAAAACAGTCTGTTGAGCATGACAAGTGAGTATGAAAGGTATACCAAATACTGTGGATCCTTGACAAATGCAAACACTGTGCTACTTAACTAACAATAATAATTCAAAAAGCCTTTGTCAAAAAATTTGAACAGTGTACTCAGGTATTTCTTGGTTGGTTAAACATTATGGGCTCAAGAACATTTTTACTAGCTATATCATCAGGGTCAGGCAAACTTTGCTAAACTTATTACTTACATATAAAGTATGGGTTAAACTTTCTCTCCATTTGGCTATCACCAGGATCATACAAACTTGGCACCTAATGTAACTCTAACACAGACTGTGGAAAGGTTGTATCAACATATGACTACTAAACACTATCTGTTAGTTTATCAGTTTATTTATGTATTACACTGTGAGTTACTTCAAGGTATTACTTAATGTTTACATTTGCTAAAAGGATACATAAATTGAACCAAGCTCTTATTAATGACAACAAAGAAAGCTTGACTGAGAAAATATCAATGTACTGAAGCTTGCACTTGGATTAGTACTTATTTGGCCTGTGAGCAATTATTGTTTGTGAGATTTTGAACAAGTTTGAATTTTTTAGTTTATTACACACACAAATTTTGTCATTTGTCATTCTTTACTAAGTTTAAGCTGGTCAGCTGGTTATTTAATCAGAATGTCACCCTGAATTATGGAATTAATAACTCTAAATATTCTGATCCGATTCTTCAGCAAAATCTTGATATCCCCGAAACTAATTATTAATAATTGAACAAAAATATTGTCACTTCTTTAAAACATGTGGGTGAATGCTTTGCCCATAAGTCAGTTGTTTATGCCTATAGGCTTAGCAGACCTGGGGTACTACCTCACAACCCCAGGGGGTGCTTGGACCGTAGGTTAAGAAAAATTTCTACCGATGCACTACTGGTCAGGGATGCAACCACTTCTGGGGGGCTAAAGACCCCACCATAAATCAGTGAGGGCCATCTTCCACTACAGTGAGGGCTCATATCCCACTATAGGGAGGGCTCATCCCCACTACAGGGAGGGGACACCCCTCCTCATAGACTCTTCCTTTGAACAACTTAACATCTTAGCTTTCCCTCCCCACCCCCACCCCATATTGAAAACTTGAAAGGTGGTTGCAAGATCATGCCCTCTGGCTGCTGGTAGTATACTTACAATAGGCGTACAATGACATGCCATTGATAGTTTTCTATAAGTTACAGTAACACACCATTTGGATGTAGACTTTGTAAAAAGCAGTTGTCTGTATTCTCATACTTTATTTATGTTGACCTTGTTGCAATCAAGTTATCCATATTCCACTGTTAAGGCAAAGCTTGGCATATACTGTAACATGTTAAAGAATGGTCTGGGTAAAGTAGATAGTTTTCCCTACTTTCCCTAAAAGGGCATTAATTGAGCAAGAGGTATTCAATTAACACAGCATGTCTACTTAGAGACGGAGTATCACAGGGCTTGGTAATAATTATGCCCTATTACAACCCACCTAAATATTTTTAATATTCAAAGTACATGTCAAATATGTAAACAAGATATTGTCTCACTTATTTTACATTTAATTACAACAGCAAATCTTCTTTTTCCACACAAGTGCAAAATTCTTTTCATAGTCATATGCATAGCCTAACTTCACTTAGCTTAGGCCTAGGGCCTCGATCTGTCCCTAACATGGACCCGGAAGTGGCCGTAATTCCCATGACCAATACGATACGGCCTATGTATAGGTTTTGAAAGCTCCGTGTTTTCCGCGCAACAATGATTTCGGAACATTTAAATTCCTAATTTAGTAATGAGTAGAATACGCAACTACCTCGAGCATTGTCCATCAGAAACTGGTTTTAGTTCACTTTTCACTCCACTTTTGACTAACGTTAAGCTGCAGTCAACAACTAACTGCTCGTCATTTCTGAGGACGGTCAACTCCCTAAACCACTTGTAAGGCCTAGCTTCGATGATGAGCAGACGACACCTATAATTCACATAAATAAATTTTAAAAAATATCAAAAAGGAGTTCAAACACAAAGCTGTAATCCTACCTTGCCATAGCTTTTCCAGCAAATTATCCAACACATTAAACAGTTGAAAGAATAATCCTTTTTAACTTTCGAGTGTACCTGCTACTAAGTACTACGAGTCTACCTAATCGGTCACAAAACAACAAATGAACGTGCCATGATACTGAACTCATTGAAATTCAACACAACTCAGTACTCCATACAATGCACACAACAGTACATACCAGCGCCGTCGACCTCAAGTTTGACTTCACAGCTGTTCTATGGGTTTAGTGCACTGCGTGTGTGGTGTGCATTTTCTAGAATGTTTGGGTCAAATTAAGATGCGGTTTTCACTAAAAGGTCAAATAGTATAATCGTATGTGGGGTTTGGTCAATGAAACATATAAAGGAAATTTTTAGAGAATATGTCCATTTCACGCTTTACATTGTCCAAGGCGCTCGGAAACATTTCAAGAGCTTGAAGTAATCACATTCGCAAGAGGAGGGGAATGGTTGAACTTCGGACGAATTTAGAAGGCGTAATAACCCCCCCTCCCCCCCCCCAAACATTTTAGTACTCTGTGTCCCTTTTGGCTTAAAAGTTGACTTATACTTTGCACAGTCAGGCTTTATCTAGACTGCCCAAACCCTCTCCATCTCACAGTCTCGGAATATAGCCCTATTATTATAGGGCAATCAGTGGAAGTAAAGATATGAAATAGGCCTATTTTTGTACCATATGAAATTGAACATTGACGCCACTGGCTGGCGTAGGAATTAAAGAGATCATTGGGGTAACTACGAAGAGATCCTCTTCTTTGATCCGCTGACATTCAAAAATATTCAAAGGCATTGCCCTCATTTTTAGTGGCATTATAGTATGCTACGTCGGATTGGAATGCATTAGGTCAGAATACTAACAATTATAGATACAATGTTTTTATGCATCCTTCTCTTAAATTGCTTTCTTCAGCTATCTTTTCTGTATACACACACAGATGTGTACAATATACATTCACAATAGTAATAATAATCAAGGAGGCCTAATATTGTTTATTTAATTGTTGTTGATTTTCTTTTTAATTTGATTCAGTTCAGCAGAGAGTCGAGGTAGTAGTATGGTCAGACAAATCAAATTAAAAGCATCGGATTACCAATGGTGAAACGAAGAAAAACATATCAAAAGCAATGATTTCGTACAAAACAATTCCTTTAATCAGCATTAATCACAACCAAATATGAAAATTGGAAAACTTAGATAACTTTCGTCCAGAGTAAAAAATGGCAAACTTCAAGTAATAGTGTAAATTTCACAAAAGACATTTCTTTTCTTTGTTCATCTGAACAATGATAAGAAAAATGTATAATTAATGGTAATATTCTAACATATGTTTATTTAGGTTAGTATTTTCAAAAGGTTTGGAAGCCAACAAACATACGCTCATTTCTATGCAATGATCGTTGGTGAACACCGGCGTCTTAATAGTGTGGCGCTCTTGCTAATCAAGTGAAATGAGTAAACCATCTTTGTTAATGTCATACCAAGTCATATATGACTACCGACGATCTTATATCAAAGATGTACATCGAATCGATATTCTCCAGTTATCGCAGAGTTATCCAAAACTATTCCAAAAATCAATGTTTTCATTTTTCCCTGCCCTCTCCGCGAACTCCAAATAGGGTTCTATCCTTATATATTTCTATGGGTTCTATGTAAACCTGCTTTACATGGTTCGTGAATACTAGAATCACTTTGGGCTTGATTTTGCCCACCAGTGGTATACTTTCTGAACGTTTGCCACTTACTGATGATGTAGGTCATACCCCCCCCCCCATCCCCCAGTACGCACGCCACTCATTAGAGAACACAATTTACATTTGCTGCAGCTTCCTGAGGGGTTCACCCATCGTTTTCTGAAGAAAAAAACAGCCAATAAAAGTCTATATAATAGGAAAAGTATCCTCATACGGTTGAGTGTACATGAAGTTTTTATTATAAAAGAGATTGAATAATTGACATATATATCCCTGTTATTGGTGTTTCTATGACCCTATATCAGACCTTATGAGAATTTCTACACGATTTAGTTGAAAAAAAATATGTAGAAAACACATACACACACATCGCAAATGGTCAAGAAGGACGAACAGTTCCAATCAAAATTCCTACTATAAAGGATAACATTATAGGAACAAATAATGCTATTAAATTTCTTCCTAACTTGGACTTTTGTACCCATTGACAGTTTTCGACAGACAAACCAGTTCCTTATTCACAACCTTGAGAAAATAATCCCTTGTGTTTCTTTCCATTATTGGAAAAGCTGAAAATTATCAGTGCATGGTTAGTTACATGAATGCCATTGAAATCTTGTTCACCTGAATCAATCAGTTCCCCTCAAACAAAATAATATGACTGACTCCTTCCCTAACTATTCCAAATTAGGGGGGGGGGGGAGGGTGATGAGGGGTATGGACCCAGTCTCACCTCATGCACCAAAAAAATTTCACAGTCATTTCTCTTTCATACATGTATTCAAGTTGCTTATGCCTGGATATCACACTACAGGGAAACAAATATCCGAGTGACAATTGTTGCAGCTTTCGACGCTGCGTCCCTGGACAATCACACCAGGGACCTGGTGCACAGTCTAAAGAAAAATCAAATTAATATGGCTGAAATGTTTATTTGTGGTTGAAAGTCGCTAGGAGGGAATAAGTATATGAAGTTGTTGCAACTTCCGGGGCTTCACCTCCAGGAAAGCAGAAATATTTCGATTTCGCATTTATTCAGTATTACTTCAAATGATACAACAGGATTGAGAAGTTATTGAAGTACAATGATATTAAGAATTCAGTATCGATATTTATTCACTGAGGGAAAGCATCAGCCAATATTATTAAAGGGGACGAAAATTGTGCAAATGACACAATTTTCAGCACCAACTTCATCTATTTTGGACACCAGCATCAGGTGCACGAGGCCATCTTACTACTGTTGTGTATCGTTATAAGCCACCACTAAACTTGCTAATCAGATATTTGACTTTTGATTATGCAACACTTAGCTTTAATTGTCTGATCGACCAATGAATGGGTGTTGTATGCAATATTTAATTCATATATGAATATTTAAATCTAAGATTTTCGCCGGTTCTCCGCTCACAAAGCAGATTTGTGATGACGTAATGATATTGACCAATGAACGTCAAATGACGTATTGGAAAAGGCGGGTCAAAAATTCAAGGTATGTATATGAAAAGACGAATGCATTGGCTCGTACACGCTGACATACCTCACACAGCCGAAAACCAGCCGGGATTTTCTGGCCCTCTTTTCCCCCTTTGTAATCAACTCTCCGTTCTCGACCCTTCTTCATACTTTAGGAGAATCTTCGGACGTCGACACAATATAAAAATGAGCAAAGTATATATTGGAAATCTTAGCCTGGAAGTGACCGAAAAGGAGCTCCGAAACCTCTTCGAACAGAAAGCAGGCATCACAGCTCAAGAGATCTCTATGAAAGATGGCTTCGCCTTTGTCGATGTAGAAAACAACGATCTCGTAGAAGAAGCAATTGAAAAGTTAAACGGTAAGAACTTTTTCAGACTATGTGTAATGACTATTGTATATTTATTTACTAGTATGACGGTAATTATTTTGTTAAGTTTCAACTCTATCTTGATGTGAAATGTTATGTGATATTGTAGAACACCCATGTGTTATACACATGGTTTTGTGAAGCCCGTATGCATTTACATGTACGGCTTTCAAATAACACGCGGTGAATAGTCCAATGGTGGTAGGCATGTTAATATGGTCACGTTACTCCACGTAAGCCTGCGAATGTGTGTAGTATATGTGCGGATATAGCACGCCCACATATTGTTAGTGTACAAACTATTACTACACCACAGTGGTACTACTAGTACTACACTAGGCAATGGACACAACAAACATATGTAGTGTAGTATGTACCCATTATCGTACGAAACATGTTCAATAAAAATGTCTACAAAATTGGGTAATAAGCAATAAATTTGTTCATGCTGTTGACATTTTTTAGAAGGAATTTTTAGGTATAATATCGAATTGACCTCCATTGATATGTTATGTACAGCCTAACACAATTGCCTTAGTTTGCAATGTCGAATGGTAATTGTGTTGGGCCTAGCTTTAAAAGAAGTACAACATACTCGACTACTCAGTGACTAGTACCCAAGAATACAACTGCCGACTAGTGTTAGTTGTGTCATTGTTAATTCACATGCATTTTTCTTTCAAATTTAATATTTGCACAAATTTTGATACTGTTTCATATTGTTGTATTATTGTTCCTCTTTATTTGTAATTGTGGGATCCGTAGAGATCAATGTTCCCTCATTTCTGGTTAGCTGTTGTGCTTATTCACCACAATGTGTTGACATTATACATCAAAATTCACAGCTTGAGCAAGAAGCTAGTATGGCAGCAAACAATCTTTTATTGGTATTGGACATTATAATACCTTTTATCAGTTGACAGTATTGAGAATAGAGCCACAAAGGTAACTCCTATTATATGTGACTATTAAACAAACCACGTAAGTTTACACATGAGAAACATAAAACGGTAATAATGCAGCTCTGCTTATTGAAGCAGTATAGTGCTAAATAAAATGATTGGAAACTAGGATACTATCACAAGTGGTTTACATAGGTCCCAAGCATTGGCAACGTTAGTTTTACTGTGTGGAGACTGATCTATGTACATATCATAATAATGTTTGGACGTTTTGTCTCATTTAATTTTCATGAATAATCTCAGGACATCGTAAACTACCGGAGTAATCTGAGCATTTATGGAATTTCGTACCATTTCTATTTTTTTCAGAATTGAATTTGCTGGGCTCAGTTATCAGTGTGCAACCCTCCCTGCAAAAGAAGAAAAAGTAAGTAATATTGATAACAACTTTTGTGCATCTGTCATTAGCCATGGACCAATCCACCTGTTTACCATTGAAAGGATGGGAATAATGTCCACAGAAGCATTTGCGGTATGTGTGTGGGATACACTAGAAAAGCAAAATAAATACTGTACAGAATCAATGGCATGTACAAAATAATATTCTGCCAGTTACATCAAAAACCCCTCTTTAACATAATTTAAGCAAATTTTCCCAATTTGAGGTTTGACCTTGGTGACTTGTGCTTGTTCCCAAGCTGTCAGGCCAGACACAGTTGCTGTTTCTGGTGGTGTTTAGACTCTCATTTTCACATGTTTTTCATGTGTTACTGCCCCAGGCTTCTAATGCAAGATTCACTTAACGGTTCTGGTGATTGCTTCTGTGGTATTTAAACCAAAGTTGGACATTTTGTAGTATGCAGCTTTAGCCCTGCGTAACTTTGTAAATGTTTATTTCAATTTTGTGCACAATGAAGGTCAAATAATGGTTCCATATAGCCCTTGACATTCTCATCATTTGGCCTGTCAAGCCACAGTAACATTCCTTAGAATATTTCTGTGCATTTGTATGATCATTTGCATCATGCTTATAGGTCACTCTGGTGTTTACCCAACATCTTTCGCCATGGTTGTTTTTTGCCTTTTTTTTGTTGCATGAACCTGTGGGGTATTTGCCCGTGGGGCAATTGATCACAATATCAGGTTGCATTTACCAAAGGGAAATTCTTCTGAACTTATATGCATATTTGCTCAATCACACACTGAAAATTTAGCATTGTTGTTGACATAGAATGAATTACCTGGTATCGCACAGAGCTTAGTGAGAATACAAAATGGGCAAATTGCTACACAAGTGTAAAGATTTAGTTTTTTGTACATGTATACAGTAGAACCATAACATGTTCAGTATTTTATGCAAAATGCTTACACAAAACTGCTGCACAGAAGACAAACACTAGATTACTGTACAAGTGTTCACTAGAATACAGAACTAACAGACAATGGCTCAATGAGCTGGTATGTGAAGACTTTTAGGAAACTTCCATTAAACATTTCTGACCTTGGTATTTTCTTCTTTCCACTTTGAGAATATGAAACTATTTGTATTGCTGTTGCCGAGTGCTTTCAACGTTATCGTTCTAGGGGAGTTACCCTAACGAATTGTGTAGTATGTTATTGATTAGAATTAATTTATTGAATTATGATCAGTAATGATCATTTCCCAAAATGGAAATTAAATTTTTAGGTTGTCAATCATTTTACCCTACTGTTCATCTGTACTACCTTCAAATGGCAACTGACTTGAATATAATTTAAGCTATTGATATATTGCAGTCTACTGTTTTGATAACTTGATGTTCTACAGGACATAAATGATAACATTTTTTGCAAAGAGCTCCCTAGTTCCCAAACCCCTCCTCCCCATCCTCCTCCCCTCTCCCTCTCCTCCCCCCCTCACTCGCAGTAAAAAAAAGTAATCCACTGTAAAACCTTGTTCTTGAAATCGGAATGCCATACACCATGTAGTTGTTTAACAGGCTTCTTTCAACAAAAGTTTGTTAAATGCCAATGAAAATGTTGACTGTTGGACAAAACATTTAGTGTCTTAAATATTTATGAATGCATGATTCAACTTGAGACGTGGCTTGCTAAAGAAACTGTTGCCTGTGAAACATTTTTCTTGTGGTAGAATTGTCAGATGGTCCAGTTACCTGCTTTTGCAGAATTGTTCTTTTAGATTCAGTGCCTTTAAAGTTTAAGGCTTTAATAGTTACTTGATAGGATACTTGGATGCCAGCTGAAAATCTCTTCACAGCCATTCCATGGAAGTACTGTTAGCTGGTAGACACAATGCACCCTTTGTTACTTTCACAGTGGAAATGAAACCTGGACTATGGATTGATATCTTCCAGACTCACTGATTTGTAACCTACAGTCAGTCAGATGATCATGTTGTTTGGATAATATATGGCCAGGCCATGGTAGCAAAAATTTAGTTTCCACTTTTATCCTCTGACAGGATGCTCATCAATCTCACTCCTTGTTCACCTTGACTGTGTCCAATGGAGTGACATGTTGAATTATGTAAGGACATTTAGCAAGTCAGGGAGAGAATTTTCAGCTGGAAGCAATCTCTCCAGGAAAGGGGTCAAAAAGGTCATTGAAAGGCACCCAAACATCCTTTGGACCAGACAGGAAAGAATGTGCTATATTTAGGCACTAAAATTATGCCACTTGCTGGCCTTGTCTGGATTTGTGGGCAACACTACAGAACTGTTATAATGTATTAAGGGATCTCTCATGCTGAGATTAAAAGGGCTGATTGTTGTGGGTGTATATATGACACACATTTATACTACCTGTATGGTGTAGGGAAAAGAGGATGGGAATTCAATGTCCAGACTACCTTTTGGGAGGATTTTTCATTTAGCAGAAATGGCAAGATGCTTCTGTTGCATTAGCACATTTAAGATTAAATAGTTGTGGGAACCTTTCCAAACGATTCCCTCCGTTTTGTGGCATATTCGGTAGAGACTACTAACTTTAGATCTGTTTCTACAGTTGTAGCTGATTTGTACTGCAAGGCTGCATTTGTACTGTGTATATCAACAACTGTACATTATCTAGTACTGTAATATCCCACAGTTGCTAATAAGCAGACACCTTTTGCTTTATGAATATTCTCAACAAAAAGTCAACAATGAGAGATATACTTAGGGATGGTACGTAACAGACGCACTAAACATTCTTGATTAAATTTATCATCAATTACAAATTTCTGGAACTGGTATGAATGGTTTGAATGAGTTAGTAGTTTCACTGTTAGGTTCCCTGATGTCCATCATCACCAATAACTGCAGTATATTATACTATCTAGTATCATACAGATTCTTTACTGCATCAGTACGTTGCAGCAGAGAATCAGGTCATTTCATGTAGGATCTTACACATACAGCCTGCACACCATTGCACAGTGTAAATCTAAACCTCAACAGAAGCTATTTTAATCAAGAGAGATAGTTGGGAAACAGACTCATGGCACATCTTACAGGAGACAAAAACCAGAGATACCAAGTATTCAACTTGTGCTCTTTGTTCAGGGTTTAGACAACAACTTACTGGCTGTCCTGTTGTTCCCATAGTTGAAAGCAAACAGTCCCAAAAATAAGAACCAATTGTTGATCTGGGTAATACTTGTGAAGTTGGTAATTACGGATTGGTTGAGAAGATTGGATTGCTCACTGCCATAATTAAAAGTGTTATAGCCACAATTCCTGTGGTACAGAATAGTAACTGCTGAGAAACCAAAAAAAATTGTTTACAGTTAATGCAGTAAGCAAATTAGTTATTGAATTATTATCATAGACGTCATTGAACTTTTTTCATGCCCTTATCTGTGTTTTGTGGTTTCGTTGGTCTAGACTTTTTGTCTGATTTGTGAGCACTCGTGATGATGACTTGATCAGATGGTGTACATGCAATATAGTCCCGAAAGTGCATTTTGCTATTGGCAAAAACACTTCATCAAACAATGGAAAACACACTCAGCATCTACTAGTGTTTTCAGAGAAACTTTCTGCGTAAGCAGCTCCCTGTTGGAAAGTTAACCAGTAACCAGTGGCGTGCAGTGTGCAGTGTGCAATTGTGTGTTGATGAAGATGCAAGTTGGGGGAAGGGTTGGGGGGGAGGGTTAGGAGGGAGGGGTTAGGTAGAAGGTGGATATGGTGAAAGAGTTGCTCCTACACTACAGAGTTTGTATCACCAAGGTAATGTTAGACTGTCATTTGTGTCATTACAGACCTCGTTCTAGTGCCATCATAGTGCACAACATTCCACCATCTGTTGATGTCAGTGTTATTGAGACTCTTCTGGACAGTGTGGGTGAAGTGTTGAGCTGCAATAAAGGTAAGAGAACTCAGCAATGCTTTTAAGTGTTCTTTTCCCAGTCATGACCAATGAGTGTAATTGATGTATTTTGAGGTTAGTGCAGAACCAAACTGTGTATATGTATGGTGAAGCATTCATCTTGGGAGGAAGAGGTAATAGTGGGATACTGATATGGTCAAAGACCTGTGTTTTATTGTTTGTTTGTAGTTTTGTTAAGATTTTCATTTTAGGTTAATATCCCAGGATGATGGTAAAGATGTCCTATGTGTGTTAATAATTATTGATTGTGCCACCAGACACATTCGTTGGGTCTGGGGTTAAGTGGTAGACTATTGTTCTCTAGTGGTTCAATAACTCCATTAATAATAATGTCAGTAACTTGCATTAAAAATAATGCCAGCTTTCAACAATTCAAAATTGTATCACAAAGTATGTATTCCCAGATCCATTGATGTAAATGCAAAATAATGTACTCAATTGTGCATAGTATAAATCAGGAGGAAAATGAAAATGAGGAATTGTTCTGTCTTGTTATTCAGGCCGTGAAGGGGAGAATGGCTACTCAGTCCAAGTGAGATTCAGCTCCCCAGAGGAAGCTCGAAAGGCTATAGAAGAACTGAATAAACATGAACTGGAGGGTAACACTTTACGGGTAAGTTCTAAATCATCAGGGATGCTAACACTCAGATGGGCAAGTTCTCAGTAGGACCAGTTCAATGACTGTTGATATGAAATCTCTGGAAGGCAATCCCTTAGGATGCCTCAATAGTAATCAGTATCCTGCATGGCTGTCACTTGGCATTATTTAGTGTGTGATGACTGTATGGAGCCCTGCCAAACTGATGGCGAGTCTTTTGGTATGTTACAGAAAGATTCCAGGCTACACAATCATTCTGACAAGAAAGCTCAGTACACATTGACAATTGAAGTTGACTACAATGGTGGTAACCTGTGGATATTGCGTGTATCTTCTCAGCTGCTGTTGTCACTGCTGGAGGTCAGAGGTCATTTGAGGTTGCCACTGGCTAAAATATGAATACCGTATAAGCACACTTATTCAACAGGTACATAACTTTTGTTTTTTTCATTTCAGGTAAAATACAGGAACCCAGCTGGCCGTAATGGTCGCAATCCCAGACAAAATTATGGTGGTCCAGGTGGGAACAGGGAACAGGGTTCACTTCCTCCAGACTTTGACTTTCCTGTAAGGTAAGTCTTATGTGGTGATTTAATAGGCCCACAGCTTGAATGAGCTGATTATCTTTCATTTGTGTAAATCCATGAAGTTTAAATATTTATAGTAACTCCTCCTTACTAGTGTTGCATGGCAACCAAGTAAGTCCAAACAATACATGGGTTTCTCTGAATTTAATTATGTGTTTTTTGGAAATTGATTCAGGTTGCTGGTTCCCAGTGACGCAGTCGGTGCCATAATTGGTAAGGGCGGTGAAACAATCCGTAAGATCACCGAAGATACGAATGCTAAGGTCGACATCCACCGACGTGAGAACCCTGGTTCCACTGAAAAAGCTGTCACGCTCAATGGCCGTCCCAGTGAAATAAATGCTGCTGTTAGACGAATCATTGAAATTATGGTGGAAGAGGCCCAGAAGAAAGAGAAATCGTAAGTACCGGATGAGAAGATAGGAACTGTATAAAGTATGTTTTGTTCTGTTTGTATGTGTATTGCAACTTGTATTAAAAAAGGTTTTCACCTCATAGGCATTGTTGGATGTGGAGACTGCATATGATTAAATTCATATCCTTCTTTGTTGGTACCGATGGTGACGTTTGTTTTGTAATCATAAATTTGCAGCTCTATAAGCTCTGCAGCAAGTATAACCTGGATAAAAAGGAGTTTCTTAAACTCAGTTATGCATATTTGGTCTCCATTTTCATATGATTATATTACTCTTCTTTTCTTTTTTCGTAGGGAGGAAATTCCCTTGAAGATACTGGTGCATAACAATCTAGTTGGAAGACTAATTGGAAGAGGGGGAAAATCTCTGAAACAAATCATGGAAGGCAGTAAGGCTAAAGTCACTGTTTCTCCGTAAGTGCAGTCGAAAACCAATTGTTCATTTCCACACAGCCTGGTACATATAACAGGTCATCTATGGAAAATGTGTAGGGATGGTCACACCTTATCTTGACTAATCTTGACTGGTCATGACCTAAAATGCACTGATCTTGGCTAATCATGACAGGTCGAGATGGGTACAGAAATCTTCATCGAAGGCCATATGGGGTGGGGGGGGTCGGATTTAGAGCAGGTTGTCGTCTGGTGTTCATTCACTGGTGTTCATTCACTGTGTATTGGTTAATGTTTAGGAACGTTGTTTCAATGTGATAGGAGCTAGCAAAAGCACCACAAGGTTACTCGTCAAAGTGGTGTAATGTCATAGTCCAATACTGGATACCTCTGCAATCTGGCCTTTATTAGTCTTCAACAAATATATTTAAGTGAGTCGTTTACTGACCCCTCTTGGAAAGAGTTTTTACTGACCCCTCTTGGAAAGAGTTTTTACTGAACCCTCTTGGAAAGAGTTTTTACTGAACCCTCTTGGAAAGTGTTTTTACTGACCCCTCTTGGAAAGTGTTGTAGTCTGTTTTGTTAAGTTCAAATACATAGCTGTAGTCTTAAATGTTTCCCATCTTTCAAACCTGGTTTTAGAAGCTTCATTTTAGATGGCATATAAATGTCTCCTCCTTGATTAGAATAATTCTCACTTTTTGTGATGTCAATTCTTCAATAATCTGAAGTCTGTTTTGTTTGATGATATATATTGACATTCTGCTCTCTTTGGTTCTCCAAAAGGTTCCATGAATTGACTGTCTATAACCCTGAACGTACAGTATGTGTTTATGGATCAACCGAACAGTGTTCAAAGGCAGAGGAACAAATCACCAGTAAACTCAGGAAAGCCTATGAGAACTTCTTGCAGACTGTCCAACCACATCAGCCTAACATGTTCCCAGGACTTAACCATATGTCTTCAGGACTTAACCATATGGGGTCTATGGGGTCGTCTATGTTCCCTAGTCAGGAATATTCACCTAATATGAACCCATACCAGCCACCAGGGTACATGAACGGCAATGGCAGTGGTCCAATGGGGGTAAGCAAATATTTGGTTAGGGTCTTGAACTTGGTTATTGTGCATGCCCAAGAGAGCATGCAGTAAATAGTACAGAACGACCATGCATAGGTCAAAAAGAAATTTTGCATAGGAAATTTATATCTAGGAAACATTGGCATACAAAAGTTTCATTGTTGATGCAAAATGAAGTAAAATGTTTTCTTTAAGGTGTTGCCAAAAATAAAGTATTGACTCTTGGTCTATTATATAGCTCTAAAAGTATTGCATACAAGATTAAGGGTCAGAGTAGTGTCACTTTGGATTAACCTACAGTTGCAGTATTTTGCAATGCTATACCATTGTATTATGCCATTCTTGAATTGCTACAGTGTTGTTTGTGTTATGAATGCTGCCAGTGTTGGATCTGAACGAGTTCAGTTGGGCGATAACAATCATAGATTACCGATGGTTGCTTTCCTGTGAAGTGGCTTGGAGAAGTATATGTGTCAATGTATACACGTCAAGGTTTGTGAATGAGCTTGAAATGGTTGACTGACTTGAAATTTGACCTTTCACATTGTAAATGTTTTTCTATGAACAACTTTTGATTCTTAGCTTGTTATTCATGACATTGTGTAGAGTGTGTGGCATTCCTAAGGGCAACTTTCCTTGGAATTATTGCCAGAAATCCCCAAAAATGAGGAAAAACTCAATACAAATAGGTAGATTAGTAAGGATTGGTGATTTGAAGAAAAGTACAAACTTTTCATGTTTGGTCAAAAACCTTACTTTTTATTTTCACTTACAGCCAGGACATTTGCCTGGATTGTACTATCCTACACCCCCAGGAGGCTATAATGGTCCACCTAATGCCATGCAAAACCCGGTGAGTCTTCAACCCACCAAGAATTGAAATAGTTGATTATAGCTGAGCAGAAGCAATCAATGCATGTATTATGCAGATTGGTAATCAAAACATTGTCTGTCCATGTGGGTACCCTGTATTGCCACAGTGCCATTGAGTCTAAGCCCTCCCTCCCTCCCTTTGTGTGCATTTCAAAATTTTTGTGAAGAAATGCTGTTTTTACTGTTATCATAATTAGCTTGTTTGTCATTTCCATTTTTTTTTTAGCAAAACTCAACCTCTGAAACTGTGCATTTGTACATCCCAAAAGAGTCTGTGGGTCCAATCATTGGTCTCAGCGGTGAGAACATCCGTATTTCAGCCAAAAGAGCAAATGCTTCCATTAAGGTGAGTACTTTAATGTAGAGTTAGACCAATACCGGGTTACTGGTTACCAGGTTACTGGTTACCAAGACTGGTGCATGGGAGAAATATAGCCAACTGAGGTGCTAATTTAAGTTTAAAAAATGTTGACAAAATGCAGATTATTATTCTCTCGCCAAGTGCGGAGATCTTAATCGTCTTTGGTGCGGTAGTAATAGATAGATTCCCAGCCCATCGTGATAGATTCCCAGTCCATGGTGGACATTCAATGTCATCAACGGATAATCATTTATCTAGTACCGCATTGCAAAGATGCATAGCAGTTTTTATAGTTTACATAGAAACCATTGCATTCCCATGAGAGATTAAAGCATGGGAGATTAAAGCATGGGAGATTAAAGTTCAGAGTCTTCAGGACATCTACACTAAAATTTGGAGTGCTAAATTATTCCCTGATATGCAAGTTACTGTGTATTGCAAGAAAATATGACTAACTCAGTCATGCACTCACACTACAAGCTGAGGTGTTAAAATCAAGCTCATGAATTCTGTTAAATAAGGAACGCTATAATTGACGTAACACGATGGTTTTTCGCATTCACTCTGGTAAGGTCAATGTTACCTTTCTTTGTTCTTGACATTATTATTTTTTTTTTATGATTATTTTTTATGATTTTATTTCCCCTCCTTCGTACAGATCTCAGAGGCAGAGAGTGAAAATGCAACAGAACGTCAAGTGGTGATTAAGGGTACCCCTGAATCCCAATACAAGGCCCAGTATGACATCTTTGAAAAGATTCGCCGGGAGCGGCTCTTCAAGGACAGAGAATTTTTGCGCTCGGAAATATTGGTTCCCAAGTCTCTTGTTGGGCGTATCATTGGAAGAGGCGGTGTAAGAGTAAGTGACACGTGTATTCAATTTGGCATTGTAGATGAGTTGCTGCAGTTAGCATGTTTGCAAATATCAGTCCAGTAACTTGCTTTAACCAAAATAAATGTTACTTGTTTGTCAAAGATGCTGTGGAATCTGCTATGATATTAAGGACCAGAGAGAAATATAGCATAGGGCAAAGGCCTGACAAGGTAGATTAAACAATACGCAGTATCGGCTAGTTGGTTGCACATGTGTCGTTTGCCTGATGAATGCAATATATTTTGGATGAAATTTGACCTGTGATCCACCTATTCAGAACCTCTAGTCTAGATCAATATAATGAACATAAGGTTACAAGTTTTGATTCTGAAAAGGAAGTACAGAAAGGTGTATGAAATTATTATGATGGTATCTTGTCCTCCTTCGTGTAGGTCCGTGAGCTACAACGTGTGACAGGTGCTTCCATAGATGTACCACCAAGTAATCCCATGGAGGAGAACGGGGGCGGTGACAATAAGGGAGGAAACCAAGAAGAAGAAGAAGTGCTGGTAACCATCGAAGGACCGTTTTTTGCCATCCAGGTAATTACATGTTGCTTACACAATTTGTTTGGTCGAAAGTACCTTTAATACAAGTTGGATTACTTTCTTGCGGTAGTAGATAAAGAAATAAAAAGTTACACTTCCGTTTTCTTCCAGTCTGCACAACTCCAGATTCGTAAGCTCCGCAACGACGTGATGGAGAGACAGACTATGCATAACTACAACCGTAACGTGCGAGGCTACCGCATGGGTCGTGGGGGTAGGGGAGGAGGAAGAAGACCCCCCAATGGACGTGGGAACCACGATGGGGGTCCCATGGATCAGTAGAAGAAAGGACCTCAGAAGGACAGTGGCTGATCATATTCTTTGTCAGGGATTAAATGCTTAAAACAGATTTACAAATCAATGAGGCATATCAAAATGGGTTTATTAGACAGATGAGTAAAATTGTGAGTAATAATACTTATTTGAAAAAAATGTTGAATTTAAAAAAAAAACCTCAATGGAAAAAGAGGTTTTATTCAGGGCATTTACTAGGACTGCTGCACTAGAAAGCGTGGTTCAAGTTTTTTTTTTTTTTTTTT
>KN886249.1:50699-63819 GCA_000934455.1 Apostichopus parvimensis
AGTCTTCAGGACATCTACACTAAAATTTGGAGTGCTAAATTATTCCCTGATATGCAAGTTACTGTGTATTGCAAGAAAATATGACTAACTCAGTCATGCACTCACACTACAAGCTGAGGTGTTAAAATCAAGCTCATGAATTCTGTTAAATAAGGAACGCTATAATTGACGTAACACGATGGTTTTTCGCATTCACTCTGGTAAGGTCAATGTTACCTTTCTTTGTTCTTGACATTATTATTTTTTTATGATTATTTTTTATGATTTTATTTCCCCTCCTTCGTACAGATCTCAGAGGCAGAGAGTGAAAATGCAACAGAACGTCAAGTGGTGATTAAGGGTACCCCTGAATCCCAATACAAGGCCCAGTATGACATCTTTGAAAAGATTCGCCGGGAGCGGCTCTTCAAGGACAGAGAATTTTTGCGCTCGGAAATATTGGTTCCCAAGTCTCTTGTTGGGCGTATCATTGGAAGAGGCGGTGTAAGAGTAAGTGACACGTGTATTCAATTTGGCATTGTAGATGAGTTGCTGCAGTTAGCATGTTTGCAAATATCAGTCCAGTAACTTGCTTTAACCAAAATAAATGTTACTTGTTTGTCAAAGATGCTGTGGAATCTGCTATGATATTAAGGACCAGAGAGAAATATAGCATAGGGCAAAGGCCTGACAAGGTAGATTAAACAATACGCAGTATCGGCTAGTTGGTTGCACATGTGTCGTTTGCCTGATGAATGCAATATATTTTGGATGAAATTTGACCTGTGATCCACCTATTCAGAACCTCTAGTCTAGATCAATATAATAAACATAAGGTTACAAGTTTTGATTCTGAAAAGGAAGTACAGAAAGGTGTATGAAATTATTATGATGGTATCTTGTCCTCCTTCGTGTAGGTCCGTGAGCTACAACGTGTGACAGGTGCTTCCATAGATGTACCACCAAGTAATCCCATGGAGGAGAACGGGGGCGGTGACAATAAGGGAGGAAACCAAGAAGAAGAAGAAGTGCTGGTAACCATCGAAGGACCGTTTTTTGCCATCCAGGTAATTACATGTTGCTTACACAATTTGTTTGGTCGAAAGTACCTTTAATACAAGTTGGATTACTTTCTTGCGGTAGTAGATAAAGAAATAAAAAGTTACACTTCCGTTTTCTTCCAGTCTGCACAACTCCAGATTCGTAAGCTCCGCAACGACGTGATGGAGAGACAGACTATGCATAACTACAACCGTAACGTGCGAGGCTACCGCATGGGTCGTGGGGGTAGGGGAGGAGGAAGAAGACCCCCCAATGGACGTGGGAACCACGATGGGGGTCCCATGGATCAGTAGAAGAAAGGACCTCAGAAGGACAGTGGCTGATCATATTCTTTGTCAGGGATTAAATGCTTAAAACAGATTTACAAATCAATGAGGCATATCAAAATGGGTTTATTAGACAGATGAGTAAAATTGTGAGTAATAATACTTATTTGAAAAAAATGTTGAATTTAAAAAAAAAACCTCAATGGAAAAAGAGGTTTTATTCAGGGCATTTACTAGGACTGCTGCACTAGAAAGCGTGGTTCAAGTTTTTTTTTTTTTTTTTTTTAAGGTAGGGTTTTTCTTTTTTCTTACATCATAATACAGGGATAGGGTTAAGCTTACGGGTTGGTATAAGGCCTAAAGCAAAACTGCCATTTTTGTTTTGTAATACTTGAAAGGGCTTTTAAGCTATTTGGTGGAAATTTGTCATGGGCACTTGGACACATCAGCCAGGACGCTGTGACCACAACAGCTTCCATTTCCAAAGCCCATCAATTGTGTAATTTGAAAGACATTGTGTGAAGAGCATTGAGATAATTGACTTGAATACATTCCAGCACTATGAAGCTCTGGGAGTTATAACTAAGTTTAAGAAAAATGTGTAAGGCAAAAAAAATAGTAAAACCTTCTTTAAAGAGATAAAAAAAAAATAGTGAAAGAAAGAAGAAAAAAGTAAGGAGAGTAGGAACGAGAAAATAAGATAATGTTAAAAAATAGCAAAATAAAGAAAAAAAACAAAAAGGAAACAATTTATATTTGTGAGACCCCCGAACGAAAACAAAATTGAGAGATTTTATATTTTGTTACTTTTTTCATTTTGTATTTTTTCTTGTTCAATGAAACATTTTGGAACAGTAAATAGAGAAGGAATAAAAATTTGGTGTTTCAGACAGATACCAGAGATATTGTTTCGATTCCTTGATATGGATTACAAAGAAGAAAAAAAAATGTGTGAATTTGAGCGCACTATATTATCCCCTCTCGTTGCTGATGGAAAAAAAAGTAAACTAAAAAAAATGAAAACATACTTAAAACATACTCCCTATGTTATTAAGGCTGCCAACATATTTCTCAGTTTTTTTATCTCTTTGCAATTTAACTACAGTGGAAGTTGATTCTGGAACTTGTCTTTTCAATGTATTACAGGCTAGTCAAAAAATTATATATCATGGCAGAGCATTGGCTCATTCTCCTCTCTTTGTGCTTCTGATTGGGAGCTAGGCTCTGAGAAGATACATAACTTGTGTTATTGTTCGTCAAAAATAATAAAAAGTGACAAAAAAATTAATTAAAAATAAATAAAATGGAAGTAAAGCATCTAGCAAAGTATTCCTCGTGGAAGATGACATTTGACGGCCATCTTTGATATAAAATCCTGCTTTTCTTCTTCAGACTTGAAGGAGGATGGATAAAATCATCCATTTCATTGAATACTTCCTAGTGTGACATGTAATATATCTTTGTGTAAAATTAAAATACACATATCTTTGTGTCTGTCTGCTTCAAAACTAACTTACTGGGATAATCAGCTCAACTTTTGAGTGAATCAATAACAATAGGTTTAAAAAAAAATGATAAAAAAAAAATTATGTGTTAAAAATTGGGACAAATTGACTGCTCTCAATATTCTGCGGCTTTGACGTCTCACGAAATTACATGGTACCATGTACTACATTTGTTCTTAATCGTCAGAGATTTCATCCTGTTTTCTGCATGTTTACAGCTTTTTGTTCACTACATTTAAGGATGTGATCAATCTTTAACTACCAAGATTTCTTTTTCTAGTAACGTTTATCCTCCCCTCCATGTATTTTCTTAAAATGGCTACCTCCTATCTATACTTTCTCAAATTTTCAGAGGTTTATGAATGGTTCCATTTTGGATCCTTCACTTTTTATCCCACTCAAAACATACGGACCCTTTTTGTTTCTACCTCATCAGTTAAACTTGGGCACTTGCTGGATAGGCTTCTCATGTTGTCCATACTTGGTCTATGTTAGGATTGGTATGCCATTTCATATTATTTTTTTCCTTGTCAGGTGCAGTACTTGCTGTTTATTATAATCACTGAATTTGGTGCAATGATCAGTTTTGCACAAATGCATCTTTATCTCTACATATTGCATTGTAATGATACACATTACACACAATGTCAAGAACACTTCCAGATGTTAGTGGATCGCATCTGGTTACTTATGATGGAAAATTATGTAGGGAAAATCTATAACGATCTACATGCCTTTTACCAAAGGGCATCAAATGTCGTTCTAACACAATTTTTAGCATTGCTCAAAAAGATTTTTGAAACATGGTTTCTTTGAGATACTCACCCCTCCTAAATTTATCCTATACATCAAGGAGTGTTTAATTACACGATTATAACGAGGGTTAATTTTGCTGTTGATTACGGTACATCAACAAACGGAACTTACTGCACCTGATCATCTTTTCTAGTCGAGAGCTGTTTCTCATGAAGAATCTCGTACTCATTTTCTAAGTTTAAAAAATTCTTTGCACGTTTTAAAGATGTTAGACAAGCATTGCTTTTTTGTAATACACAGTGTGTTTATCATTCAAGGTATACAATCACTAAAGGAAGTTCAAAAGTCCGCAAAGACCAAGAAAGAAAACAACTTTCCCTTTTATGGAAAAGGAAGCTTGATTTGTTGTTTAGTCGTTGTTTATGCGCACATGTTTGTAAGGGTAAATGACAATTTGAAAAGAAAAAGTGAAGAGGAAAAAAAAATTAGAAAAAAAAATTGTTATTCATTTACCAACAGCTCTAGACTAAAATTATATAATTTTTGTTAATTTTTGTTAATGATATATTTTGAGATGATGAATCAAATGTTACAAATTGTAATGTGTGAAGGTACAACCTTACGGAGATCAATAATTAAGGATTTTGTGTAATTTAACCTGGTTAATACACCAATGAGAAAGAGAAGCCCATGGTGGATTGATGCGACGGTGTAATTGAAGGGAACACTCGGAAGAACTGAACCCAAAATTCAGGTGGATAATAAGATCATTTTCTTTTGTCAGCACTTCTTTTCAGGGTCTTCAAAGAGAGATAATATTTATTTTTCTCTCTCTCTCTCAAAAAATATCAGGGTTTGGAGTTTATGGCCGTGAAATGGTTAAACGCATTGTTTTTAAAAGGTATGAGAATGGAAGGCATTTTTAAGATGGTATGATCGTTTCATAACCACAATACATTTGCACTTTTCGTGAAAAGGTTAGTGAAATGAGGTCAGATCAAAAACGGGTATTCAAAGTTTTATTATGACCAACTTTTCACTCATCATCAGGGACATTTGATGAGGACTTACTCCTAATTGCTGCTGGAAAAGTGCTGCTTTTCTTTAGGTATCATCTACACATGAATTACATCTCAAAATTGGTCATTTGACAGCAATTCTCACTACTTTCCTCTTTGTATCGTACGTAGTCTCGTTTCCTGTTTCGATAATTTTTCTGATAGAAAACCCCTTTTCTGGTTTTGTTGATAACTTTGGTAGCCGTACAGTCTCTGAAGTCATTCTTGAATTTACATAGAATTGTCTGAGGTATCCTGACCAGTGTGGCAAAGATCCAGTTTCTAATTGCCTTTGCATTTGAAGAAGGTGGAAAGAGAAGGAAACTTACTTTTTTGTCTGTCAAGTATAGAAATATAAAATAGTTTTTCTTCAATGGAGATCAAAACCTTGATGTGTAACTCAATTTTTTAGAAATTGATTTTGTCATCATTTCTCACCGATTATTTGAAAGTAGTTAGAAAGCAGTTGATGTTACATTTACATATTAAAATGCAATATGCTTTATTGATATGCTGCTAGCTGTATTAAAACACAGCTTTCTGTTTGGTCAGATAGGGAAGTGGAATCTGGGATGAGGCTGGGTGGACTTTTACAGCCCACTGGTATAGGTAAATTATTCGGAGTATGCTATTGTTAAGTCAATAAGCTTAACAGCGAGAGCTTAATTGTCATTTCTTGATTGTTACCCATCTCTCGTTGTAAGTCAATTGGCTGAAATGTTGAAACTACCTCCATGAAACGGTTACCATTTTCCACAATTCTCACTTTTCACTTGCGGTTGCATGTTGAACTGTGTCAGACTGGAGTTTTACTGTATCAACTAAATAACAGTGTTGTTCATTCATTCAATATATGGATAAAATAAAAATATCTTTTTTTGGTTGTGTCAAAACAGTTCGAAAGAAAAAAGAAGAAATCAGTTCTCACCTCCAAAATAACTGTTTGCTTGTTTTTTGTTTCTATTTTTATTGCTCATAAATGTCCAAAAGATTGTGACAAGACAAGTACTTTTCTTAAGGATAATTTCAAATATTTCATTCTGTGTAAACCTCCTTTAAAGGAAAGTGTTACTAGCTCCCCAGTTTATCCGTTCTTTCAACACTAATTCAGAAAGTCAAGTATTTTGTTGAGACTAGAACCCTAAGAATAAATTCAAACACTAGAAGTCCTCGGTTAAACCTGACATGATTAAATTATAAAATTTTAGTTTGTGATATGATAAAAGAATGCAAATAGGAATACCTGAATGATCTGAGTTAAAACATTAAATATTTAGATATGCCATATACTTTTGACTATTTAAAGGAGGAAAGTTGAGCATTAAAATGATGGTAAGACCCGACATATTGGACATGGTCGTGTCTTAAACCATTCACTTACTTTCCTAACCTTTGACCTACCCTCCAAACATCTGACCTACCCTCCAAACATTTGACCTACCATTTGACCAAACCTTTGACCTACCCATTAGACAGCTGCAGAGGGCATTAATATATGTTTGATAAAATCCTGGTTGACCCTTTCATCTTACACTGCTGCAGTCCCCAAGTTCCGTATTGAACACAATGTCCAATTCTCAACGCTGTGTACACCGGTGTGAAAAAGGACCTCCTTTGGTAAACAGTTATCGGGATATAGACAAATTACCTTCACAAATGCAGCTTATTGCAATATTGTTGGATGCTGTCACACAAGAAGACACGATATACGAACGCTCTCCGAACTTGTGCTCCAGGGAGATTTGACTTCAGAATTCCTTAAATTTTCGGTCACCGAGAGAAATCTTCCACCATGATCGAAAGACCAACCTCTTGTCTTGTATTCCTCTTCCCTCCGTCAGCCCCAAAGTTTTTCTTTTCTTTCCTCCTGTTAAAACAAACATTGGTCAGTAGTAACAAAAAAGTGGACAGTAGCTATCCTCTGAGGATATGGACGATGGACAGCCATTAGTGCCAAAAAAAAAATAATAATATTATTGAAAGCGACTAGGTAAAATCAAAGAAATGTGGAATATCTTCCACAACCTGGCTAGGCCAGGGCTAGACCCAGTCAAATGATCTCAAGAATACAAAAAGTGTGCTCTCGGAAATGACAAGTGCCATTACAACTTTTACATATTTAATGACAAATGTTACCTTGATGAGTTCAAACATTTTTTGATCAAACCAAATTATTTGCAAATTGCTTGATAACTTTTCCTAGCTTGCCGATATAACAACATTTTTAAAGATGTACTAAATTGATCAAAAATACATTTTGCTGAATGTTATATGATACAGATGTCTATGAAGAAACAGTTCTTTGCATATTGATACGGTTCAACTTTCTGTTTATAGAAATATGCTAGAAAATCATATATATTGTTTGCTAATGTTCTTCCTTCAACATTCATTTTTGACAGCCATCCTCTTAACATTCTTCATCACTGAGACTTAATTGAACATTCTTCCTCACTGAGACTTAATTAAACAATGTCTGGATATAACTTCGAGGGTCAGAACCTCTAGGATGGTACTACTTTAAGAATTTTTAACAATTTAGGTATGCTCAAATTAAATTAATTCATTTTGGACTCACAATCGTTTCTTTTCCTCCACTTCTTCGTGTAGTTTCCATTTACCGATGTCGTCTTCTTCTGTTGTAAAGTCATCCTGATTTAATGGGTCAAACTCTAAATCCTTTGGAAGAAAAACAGTGTCTGCTATTTCAGTAAAAAGTGAAACAAATATACTCCAGACAATTTTATATAAATGTCTTGATTCTTGAAAGCAACAACATTTTAAGGACCATGTTGAATTGTATGTATTGAACAATATACTTTAAACAATATTTATTATGTTACAATGATTATTGTAACCTATCCAATCATGATGGCAGTTTATGTGTGTGTAATACTGTGTGTGTGTGATGGCTTGCTTGCAAACACCGTACCTCCAGAAGGGAGGCTTTGATAAATTTCACACCTAGTACACTCATGCCCCATATTGAGAAGAACGCAACCTATATTGTATATAGGTAGACCGAATGGAAACATGTTTATTTTATTTAATCCCACCTCTCATGAATATTTATTATTTTCAAATATTGAAAGTTTCATAATCATTATTCATACCTTTACAGCTATCACATCTCCATCTCTTAGACTGTAAGGGCCTTGCTTTAGATTGAAAACTTTCGGTTTCCCTTTCTTTTTACCTTTCTTCCCTCTTTCACCCATCTAAAATGGAAAAAAAAAATGATCAATACAAAAGTCAAACATTCAAGGTTATTACTTCTACTTACAAGGAAAACATGTGGACAACCCATGGAGTTACAGATCTCATAGCTTCCATGATGGAAGTGATTGATGGGTTACTTCTGAATGCATCTGGAAGCCATCTTTGTTAATAGGCTGGAATCCAGTTTTTTTAACATATAGTTTAGTTAAAATTAAGTAGAAAATGATCTTACTTAACCATCACTGTAGTATCATGCATCAAATTTGGGCCAATTTCACCTCTGACCTACATTGTCCTCTAAACCTAACCTTCAACATCCAAAACAGGAATATTCTAGTATTTGTCTGATCATTCTCTACAAACCGTGTGGTTTAATGGCTTTTTAACTACATGTTGAACAAGCAGAAAATGGTTAAACACCAATTTTTAGGTTATTCGACCATTGACGTTAGACCTATTACATCATCACTCACACAGGCACAAGGTTACATGGTCAGGCACTCACCAAGTTTGAACTTGATCAGACTTATGGTTTAGGAGGGGTTTGCAACACACTTTTTCGCACAATTTAGACCATTGTGACTTTTGACTTCAATTGACCTTTGACCCTGACCCTAAGCACCAATCTGTCCTATTGCTCTCATCATTCTCTACATAGCAGAAATTGGCTAAAAAACAATATTTAGGTTCCTTGACCTTTGACCTCTGACATCAATCACACAGGCATGAGTTTTTGTGGTCAGGCACCTACCGACCAAATTTGAACTTGATAGGACTTAGGGTGTAGGAGGAGTTCGCGACACATTTTTCGCTTAGTTATTACATCAAGCTAATTCAGTTAAAAGTTCGTACTATATAAATTTGGTTCACTTCAGGTTCTAAACGCTTTCATACTATGATAACGTACCACAGCCGAGGACAATATTATTAACCAATCATATTTGTCTGGTAGCTTCTTTGCCAGCAGTAATCGATCAGCTGGGATTGAGGTGCCTAAAGAGAGAGCCTGTTTCAGGTCTTCTGGCGATGGTCCACCGGTGGTATCCCAAACAAAGTCCTCGACTGGTGAGTACATACGAGTGTTCGGAATCCTCTGACAGACGTGAAGCAGAATTGCACTTGGCCTGCCAAGGAAATCAACATGGCAGCTTTTAAAAGAGAGAACTGGATTTATAGAAATTACAATAACTACAAAATAAATATGAACAAATATTACTCGAATTTGGACCACTTAAGTAAACACAGCAGAAAATTTCCAGTTATATCTTTGGAAACAACCTTAACCAATATTGGGAAAATGGTGGGTTTTTTTTCAGGCTACTGAGATTTTCTCTGTGTTTACTGTGAACTGTGCACACAAATACCAAATTTTTGTTGGAACACTGAACAAAAGCGAACAGCTCTTTGCAAAAACCTGGTTACTGTACGAAATGGTAGAATATGACTGGGAGATAACGTTATGTGAATAAGGCAATTTATCAAAATTATTCATTAAAGTCTGAGTTACCGACTTTAAAGCTTGGTGGAGATAAGTATGCACAGTTTGTATAGTTGAAAGAAAAAAGAATTATCTAATAAAAACAAAATCTGTTCATTTTTTTATTGAAGAAAGGAAGAAAACTCACGAAAGTTGTTCATGATAGGGAAGAAGCTGAACAGCAAGATGAGATGTACTGGTCACCTTTACTTGTCTAAAAAAAAATTAAAAATTGAGTTTAATTTCATCCATATTAAATATGATAAACATTAATGCTCAAGAAAAGTTCCAAGAAACTGTTTCCCGAGATACTATGCACATAGATAGATCCAACAGAATACAATTTGCATGAAGTTTTCAACATCAATATTACGTTATTTATGTAACTTTGATTATCAATATATTTAAATTTATAGTGAGCACTTAAAATACTTTATTTGATGTCATTTACAACACAACAAGGAAACAACATCACTCATCTCACTACTTGATTTCATACCTCCCATTTGTTTGCTACTTCAGGAGCAGGTATGTGTATGTGTGGAGAAGGGGGGGGGGGGGGGGTCCGGTTGGGGAGAAGGGAGGACAATTGGGAAGGAGGTTAAAAAAAATACCTCTCATTGATTATTAAAATTAAAGCATCTATTCTGGTTTCATACATATACCTTATTGTTGTGAAAGTTCTTTTTTTTTAACATATTTGATTTTTCGAAATTTGTTATCTTCCCCCTCCCCCCACACCCCCATCCTTCCTTTTAACCATATATATATCCTCTCCTTAGCCCCCTCCTCTCTTCATCACATATCCTGTCAATCCACAACACCCACATGTTACTTCCTTTCTTATCCCCATTTTCCTTCTCACATTCACCTAATTAACTCACATTGTTTTATACACCCTTCTGTACAGGTTACCACTGTTGCATATTCATCTCTTAGCTGTTTCATCTCCTAAGTTGTTTTATCTCCATTTTTCAATTTTTTATTTGCTATATGCATTGTTCATTGGTCTAATTTAGTTGTCTGTCCATCTGACTCATCCAAATACAGCCATAATTCTGTGTTTATTTCAGTTTGTCATTGAAGAAGATCCTGCTAGGATAGAAACACGAGGCCCTTTAACCTTTACTTACACATACAGAGGCTTTTGAAGTAGATAAGTAGTTTGTAAACAGGTTTTTCTCTCCTTCAAAAAGTTTCTAAATTTAAATGTAACAATTTCAGCCAAAAACATATCTCATAAACATATCTAGTCATTGATTGATAAGATTGATTTACAAGCTTAATGTTATTTCGATTTTGGGAAAAAGAAATAAAAAAAAACTATATAAAGCAAAATATCCTCAAAAACAATATTTTCTCCCGCTCTATGATACCGTCCTTACTTGAGAATTTGATCTCCGGCTAAAACTTTTCCAAGTCGACCTTTTACTACCAGTCTGATACGCAGGTAATGAACTGACGGAGTGCAAATTTCAGCCAACGATGGTAACGTCAGAATCTGCATTTTCAGCTGATCCACTTTGTCATCTCGTGAAACTTCCACACTGCCCAGCAATGCATGATGGGAAGTTATGTCCAAGGCATAGTCACTCTCAGTTTGTGTTGAACAAAGTAGAGTTTGCAAGATTTCTGGGGAAATTTAGAACAAATTTAGAGTAATACTACAGTTAGAGGGATTACTGCTATTAGGTATTAAATACTTAATCAAGAGTTCATGAGAACTAAGCAGCAAAAATATTTGCAGGAACCAAAGACTAATTATCCTCAAGAGAAATTCATTCATAGCCACTAGAAAGCTACTTGATTGCTTTAATATAACTCCTCTTTCAATACAGTATACAACAGAGCTACAAGATTAAAACATGGTGAAAATTGTAAGCTGATAATTTTTTATAAAAAGAGCATCTTGTTTTTCTAGTTCTAAAGACACTCAGGCTTCATACAAACCTTGACTTTGTTGGTGCATCCAGGGGGCCTGATCTGAGCAACCCTGGGAATTGGTTTCAAGGAATCCCTGCTGAGGAGTTGGGTATAGCCAAACCTGACAGCAAATGTAACCCTTTGGGGGCAGTCGGCCCTCTTTGAGTAACAGGTGGTCTCCATCTTGAATATTTTCTTCTTCCAAGCTGTGATCCTGAACAGAGAAATTACACAACATTATTATAATCACAAAAATGAAGAAAAAAAAAGAAGAAAAAGGGCCATAAGGTAATAGGTAGGAATAGGTGCTAAAAAATGGTTCGTTAAATTTGATACCAAAGTTTGGATTAGTTCCGAGCTATCTATAACAAACTGGCAGCATGTAAATGACTAGGTCGGCAAACATTTCTGGCACAATAAACATATAAGCTTTTAACCACTGGTTAAAGCAATGAGAATGAAAATCCAAATAAGTGTTGTGTGTAATCTAAACACTATGTCACTTTAAGTTCTGTACACTGGCATAACTAAGTACACAGTATTCTAGCTACTGACACAGACATAACAGGATAGAAGTGTTTTGGGATACTCTAAGGGTCTCTAAAGTGAACTCATGTTACTTCCCACACACCTATTTTCAGCTATTGGTACCGTGTTTGCTTGAGGTCAAAGGTCAAACACCTTTGATCAGTAGCAGTCTAATTTTGAGTAGTAATTGGTAAGTTTATTACAATTGCTATTCAAACACATAAAATTTGCTTAAGTAATATTATTTTGTTTCAATAATTGTCTCTATCAATCTATCAATAAATCAGTTTCAGCTAGTTTTTCAACTTAACAAGACAAACGATAGAAATAAGGATCAATAGCTCACCAGCTCTGTTAAGATATTTTGCTCCTCCCAAAACCAGTTGGTTCTGCATAAATGATAATCCTTGCTTTCCAGATTAGCCGCAACAGAAGCTTTCTCCAGACACTGTAGGGAAGATTCATGTATTTTAATGGTTGTACTGTGTCAAAAATACTTTCAGTAGCTACATTTGAAAGTGTGTCTATCGACACAAAAAAAAATGCTCAGTGGAAACAATAGATATTTAAATAATATTTCAATCAATTTTCCTTACCAAATGTGATATCTACAAATAAAGTGAAAAATTCTGTCAATAGAAAATGTATTCAGTTTTGGAACTAAACAGGCTTAAAGTGTAAATCATGTCAAACAAGTTGGATTCACAATTTGAAGCAAGTATTACAAACTGTAATTATCACATTGTGTACAAGATGAGGTACTTGCTATAGGCAGGAAGCTAGTCATAGAGTGGCTACTAATAGCCTAGAGTAGCTATTCCATCTTAGCATGGTTACTCCTAGCCTAGAGTAGCTACTCCAGCTGCAGCATGGTTACTTGTAGCCTAGAGTATTAACTCCAGCTGTAGGGTGGCTACTAATAGCCTAGAGTAGCTACTTCAGCTGTAGCATGGTTACTCCTAGCCTAGAGTAGCTACTCCAGCTGTAGGGTGGCTACTCCTAGCCTAGAGTAGCTACTCCATATGTAGGGTGGCTACTACTAGCCTAGAGTAGCTACTCCAGCTGTAACATGGCTACTCCTAGCCTACAGTAGCTACACCAGCTGTAGGCTAATAATAGCCTAAAGTAGCTACTCCAGCTGTAGGGTGGCTACTACTAGCCTACAGTAGCTACTCCAGCTACAGGTTGGCTACTTCTTGAGGGCCTACTCCAGCTACCCCACAATCGATCCTTTTCGTTCTTCCTCATAGTATTTAGCAACACTTACCTCTACACAAGATAAATTCCTGTTGAGTAGTAGCTCCCATGTTTTTGTCCCTTGCTCTGTGTTGAGAGCAAATGTCACAG